>CAUYSK010078243.1:0-188212 GCA_963575035.1 Avahi laniger | reverse complement strand
GCCTCAAAGAAAATTAAATATCTAGGAATATATTTAACGAAAGATGTAAGAGACTTATACAGGGAGAACTATGAAACACTAAAAAAAGAAATTGTAGAAGATGTAAACAGATGGAAAAACCTGCCTTGCTCATGGATCGGTAAAATCAACATCGTTAAAATGTCCATACTACCTAAAGTGATCTACAGAATTAAAACGGCATTGTTACGAGTGGAGGAAATGGCTCCAACTTTGCACCTGCGTGAGTACAGAGCCACCCTCCCGAGGGCTGGGCTGTGGCTTCCCAGCGTCGCTCCACTGACGCCCACATCTCACTTGGCTTCTCTGGTAGATCATTTCCCCTCATTCCCACCCCACCCAAATATCTCCTAGCCCTTCCCACAAAAATAACACAGCAAGACCTTGTACACAACATTTAAGACGACAAACGCTCTTTCCCTAAAATATTTCTTTCTCTGATTTCTCTACGTACTTCAATGCCATCATCGCTGTCATCCATATTCAAAACACAGCTCTTCATCTCTGTGTTTTCCTTCTCTCCATCACCCACATCTACAAAGTTACCAAGATTCATTGCTTTTCTTGCTTCAAAGCTTCTGTCAATTTGCAAGAAGGAACACACACAAACACGTGTGCACAGACATATATACAACAGCAAAAGCCACCTAGCAAAGGGTTTTTTAAGATAAAGAATTAAGAAAACATACATAAAAACAGATGCTATTTAATAAATATCCTTCATATGAATAAATATGGAAGGAATAGTATTATCAACTAAAAGAAAAAAACCTTTCAAATTGTATCAGAAAACAAAACCAAAGAGTGTAAATGTATATGTAAAAGCTATAACAAAATGAAATTACTTAGTAAGACTAAATGTAAAAGTGTGCAAAAACTGCCAGACAAACACAAATGAAAAGAAATTAGGAACCTTGTATTCAAGGCAAAAATGCAAGGCAAAAGCGTGAAATGAAACAAAAATCACACATCACAATGAGAAAGTGTATGATCCTTAATGACAATAAAGTGTGTAACCTCTGCAGCCAGTCCTCCATCTCATTTGCATTTTTCTGACTTTATGAGATTTTTTTAACTGCCTTGACTCCAGTTTCCTCTGTCCCCAGTATAATTTTATGTAGTGAGAACATTCAATGTCCTATAACACTAACTCACCCCTTAAAGGCAGCATAGCATAAAGACTATGAGATCAGGCTTTCAAGTCCAATACCTGAGTTCAAATCCCGACTCCAGTACTTACTATCTCTGTAACCCAGGCAAGTTACCTCTCTGTGCCTCAGTTTCCTCACAGGCAAACTTTGGCTAGTACTAAAGCTAACTCATCAGGAACTTATAGAAATGAAATAAATTAACATTTGTAAAGTGCTTAGAATACCACATAGATTTATAATAAACTATAAATACATGTTATTGTTAAATAAACATGTATGCTTCTGCTATGTTTTGAATGTCCCCTCCAAAACTCACGTTGACATTTTATCCCCAATGTGGCAGAATTGAGAGGTAGGGCCATTGGATCATAAGGGCTGTGCCCTCATGAATGGATTAATCCATTTATAAACTAACGGATTTATAGATTAATGGGTTATCATGAGAATAGGACTAGTAGCTTTAAAGGAGAGAAAGAGAGACCTGAGTTAGCATGTTCAGAATGCCCTGCAAAGTCTCCACCAGCAAGAAAGCCCTTAGTCAGGTGTGGACCCTCAACGTTCGGCTGCAAAGTCTTTATAACCATAAGAAATAAATTTAATTTCTTTATATATTACCAGTTTCAGGTATTCTATTACAAGCAACAGAAAACAAATTAAGATAGTTTCTCTGGTTAAATAACTTCTGTGGTTTCCTTTTGGCTACCAAATAAAATAGTAGTTCATCAACTTGAAACTTAAGTCCTTTATTTTTCAGAATACAATCTATTTTCCAGCATTATATCCCTATACTCTTCTACCTCACTTAAATGCTGCTAAATCAGATGGCTCACCCAGTGGATTTGGCCACTTTCTTCTTCCAGCTCCTATGCCGTCCTCCAGACTGAAATGCCAGCCCATTGTCTCTGCCCACGCATCCTTCAGGCTCCAGTTCAAGTGCCACTTCTACCTGAAAGCCACTCCATGACCATCCCTATCAGAGATGAGGTAGGCCTCCTTGTAAATCATATTGCTCTTCATTATTCTCCTATGGGACTTACGGACTAAGTGACAAGAATGTCACATTTTTGCACCTCTAGATTTTAAGCTCAATGACTGAGGGTATGTGCTCATTATTCCTTTATTAATTTTCTGTTTGTGATACACATTTTTAAATTACTAGGTGTTTAGAAATATCGTTTGAATCAGTGAAGAAAAAGAATTTTACATTGACTAAAACAGAAAATGAACATTTTTATGCCAAATACATTTCTAAGCTCTTGTCAAATAATGAAGTTCAATTTTAATCAGTCACACATCCTCATTTGTTGTTTAGGAAAATTTTGTTATAGTATATCTCTGATTTCTCTTTTTCTCTTGTCATGGACCCAAAAGATCATATCTTTCTTCCAGACTATAACATAGTGAAAGGGGACTAGCAAGGAGCATTAAAAGCATTGTTTGAATTCTGTCTCTACCACGGGCAGCTCTCTCAACTTGAGTGTTGTATAACTTCTCTGAGCTTGTTTCTTCATGTTTAAAATAAGGTAATGCCATGCAAGATTAATGTCAAGATTAAACAAGAATTTTGTAATGTGTCTGGTCCATAGTAGGAATTCAATAAAAGATGGTTAATAATAATAGTTTTAATAATAATGATTTTCCTTATAGGCTCTGTTGTATCACTCTTTCATTTTTGTTTTATTTTATTTGGATTTTTACATTACCAAAGGCATGATTTATTTTATCTGTATTAACACTAAAGTTACAGGGCTACTGCTGTGCCTGCTTTCACTTCAGATCCCTTATTTATAAACTCTTCTTATAAAGGTAGATCACATTTTTGGAGTTATCACTAAGCCCATTCATCTTCCTAATGGGTTAAGGCACCACATATCACAAATCCATTTCTTCTCATGCTAATAATATTCTTTCCCTGTAAATATTCTAAATATTCTATAGGATCATCTAACCGATGATGAGATTAGCATCTGATAACATAGGCAGCTTCCAAGACAATATATGTTTGTGTTATCCATGATTAATGTATGATGTTTCAGCAATACCGTGGGAGTAATTAATCAATGGGACAACTTCTGAAATGTTTTCTTTTCTCCTTTTCACACAAGCTTTGCTCCTTTCCTATCGCTTTCTCTCTATCCTTAGTTTTCTCTCTCCCTATCCAATTTCTTACTCTGCTTTCATTCAGAATGATGGCCGTGATCAACTGACTTGATCTCTGACTGGAACTTTCAGCCTCTTGTTAGGGCCACTCTCATGGCAGTTACTTTGTCTCAAATACTTCCAGTTTCAACCAAGAGCATCCTGAATTGCTTTATAGAAAGCTAACAATTGCTAATTTCCACAATTCGTATGCCTATTGAAATATTTCATCATCCTTCAGTAACCTCACCTGAACCTTTTAGTTTCCTCCCAGTAGTTAGGTTGTGTGGCAGGAGCGATGCATGATGGGAAGATTTGGGGCTTTGGACTCAAGCAGACCTGAATCAAATTTAGGTTCTACTCTTCTCTTGCTTTGTCTCTTCAGCTTCATTTTATTGGATGTTGGTGTAATGAAGAAGTCCATCCGTAAAATGAGGATGAAAATAGCCACCTCAAAGGGTTGCAATGATCAGAGGTAAGGAATGTGCAGCACTCAGCTCAAGACCAAGCATTTGTCGGGGAGCATAGAGCTAAAATAAGCAGCAGTGGTCTAGCTTGAAAAACAAGTCACCTAGAAAATTTTGTTTCCATGGGAAAACACATTTTGAGTTGTGAAGAACTAATTTACAAACATGTGTTGGAAACACACTTAAAATATCAGATGCTGGAGTATAGACGGACCTAATCTGTGAGTTGTATGCAAATATTATATGCAATATAAAATAAACTGTTAACTTTTTATTATTTTGCTTAATTTTAAGAATAATTTCAGTATTTGAAACAGCTGTAGGAATAAAGTTGGTTATTGAAGTACAAAGATTAATTTTTCACTTAGCTTTCCCTGAGGAAAACAGGAGAGCTGCTCTTGGTAAACATTTACTAATGGGCCTTTGGACTCAAGAGTGTGAAGATACATTAAATTACTCAGGGCTTATCCTTTAGTAGGGGGGAAAAAAGTGAGATGTTGATTTTTCACACCCAGAAGACTGGAGAGGCGTTTTGTGGTAGTAGAAGTTACCTTGAGCAAATGACTGATCACAGATATTTTTATTATACTATAAAACTTGACATTTACATTAATGGGCTTAAGAAACCAAAAGATGTTTATACCTACCCACTGATAGGAAGGCAAGTTAGCAAACTGACTAATAGAAGAACTGAAGACACATTTTATCATAAGCAAAGGAAAACTACAAATGAGATATGTAATACATAGAGTGCTTGATAAAATGCAAAGCAGCATATTCATTTGTCCATTTTTTAATTTAAAGGCATATTTACTGAGTGCCCACTTTGTGCTATGTACTGCACTGGGTGTTCAGAAATCCTGAGAACAAAATAGACAAGTTCCCAGTTCCCATGGACCTTACAAACATGAGAAAAGCAGGTAAATAAGCACACCATTGGGATAAAGCAGTTAAACGTACACAGAGAGATTGTTCTGCTACCGCAAGAAAGGACAACCAATCCAAAAATCCAAAGACTGTTTAAGGGAGAAGTGGGAAATACCTGAATGCCCACACATCAGAGATCCAAAATGGCTTGTATCAAAACTTGGAAGTAGAAATAGCCTGTTTCAGAATCCCTAATGCCAGCCTTTCTTCTTTGCCCAACTTAGGTAGGCACTACAGCACCACTTTCAGACTTCACTGTAAATGCACATCAAAACTTCACTTTAGAGCTTTTCCACCTAATGCAAAATTTGAACATTCATACTAGAGTAACTAATTGCTCAGAGTGGCTTAAATTTTTACTGGTAAAATCTCTAAATTAGGGTGTAGAGTGCAGAGTTTTACAGAGTTCCAAGGTAGGACCAGACATAGCAATGGCCCCTGTTGGTTGATGCTGGCTAAACCTCAGAGAGATGCTGTTTATGGATGAATAAATCTAACTAAAAGTACAATAACTAGATTCAATTTGCTGTGACTAAAAGCTTTTCTACAAAATAAAAATTAAAAATATACTCAAATATATAGGTGTGAAAGTTTTCATTTCTTGGCTAATTAGCATGACTGTAAGTATAAAATATTTGGACAAAGTATGTGTTTCTTGAGTAGAAGCAACTAGGGGACTCAGAAATTGGAAAACTGTCTCATCTTGAATAAGGCCTTCCATGGTCAACCTTCTGATCTGCCAGCCTTCACTCCCTTCTCATGCCTTTTCTTCAAAGCCTTACTTCTCCAGGAAATTCATATAAGGCAGCAGCTCACCTGAATCCTACCTTGTGGGTAGGGTCCTATTCTTCATCCTAAAAAAGAAGAGTAGTGCATCGATGCACATGGTGCACAAATCAGTAAAGACAAATTCTTTCAGTGCCTATGCCAATATTTGCTTTGACCTTAATTATTAAGATTATTTTATGCTCTCATTAAGGGTAGCAGTTGGATTACACTTTAATTTTTTCTAAGCTCATGCCGATTTTTTGGTTGTAGGACAATTATAAAACTCTGAAGTAAAACAGATCAGCATGACTCACAGTGGCCTGGAGTGACACTTAGTCTAATCATGTTGTCTTGGAGAAAGTTTGCACTGCTTGGTGAACCTAAATATATTATTGAATGAATGATTCTTAAAATAGTTAATTATACAGGCAAGGGCTAATATAGTGGTAGCCAGTTATTGGAACTGTCTGAATTGCAGACAAGAAACAATTTAGACACAGATATAATGCAGCTCAACAGAGTAATAGAAATGATTACCTCTAAAAATATTTAATCTCTAGAATGTTGTTTGTACTTAACGCGGTCTATGCCTGCTCTTGGGGACCCTACATGTAAAAGCAGTGAAATAAACTAATCCATATGTTGCACATTCATTAAAACTAGGCAGTGTCTTGCAATTACAAATTAAATTGGTACATCTGGAAAAAGGAATGCTGGGATTTACAGGTTTCTGTGATTTTTCCTTATCATAAAATAACGGAAATTGTGGCTCTGATTTTTATTTGATTAAAGGAATTATTTCATTGTTCTAATTGGAAAGGTATGCAAAACTTTTGGAATATGGACATATGGATCAGCTTTGTTGATGGTGTCTGTTAATTTGGCATTGTTAACAGTCTGCTTGTTCCCCAGTGTACATATTTTTAGTTAGTCAGAAAGTATTTAGTTGAGCAGTTTTCCTTTAATTTCTGCTTTTTTTTCCAGAGGGCTTTTTACTTAAAATGTGTTAAGAATTTTTATTGCTTTTATGTCTGTCTGAATTTTCTCAAGTAACACAGTTTTTATGTGCTACTTGGATAAAGACATTTGAAAATCCCTCTAGAATAGTTCAGTTTGGAAAACATCCTATAGACATGATTTGCTGGAGGCAAGCTAACATTGCAGCTTAAAAGTCTACACCAAGATAATAGGAAAAAAAAAAATCATAGTTCCTTTAAATCAAAAGGGAAAGATATTTTTAATCTTTTTTCACTGAGCCTGAAAGACCTATTTAAAACTTTGTTGGAAACAAAAGCACACCATCACAAACCCAGTAAGGTATCACCCATTTGTTATATCCTCCACTTGCGCGACGTCCCAGGTACAGATATGTGCTAGAAATTTACAGAAGGTTGGCTGATTTATGCTAAGCAACTACAGTGGTGATCCTGAAAAATGAGGAATGAAACAAAACAAAGCATCTCTAAAATGGGCACTTAGCAGACTCTCACTGATTGGAAAATACTTGCTATCATTTGCCTTCTGGAGCCAATTTCCTGCTTATTTATGAATAACCATAGAGAAAGCAAAATCAGTGCTGTCAAAAATAAACCAATACATTCAGAAACTCCCTAGTAATTTCTACAGTAGAAAAAGTTGCCAAAGCTGGTCTTTCTTGCATCCCCAGTTACTCCAGATGAGTCAAGGGAGATACCGCAGTGGACTCCTCCTTGACTTGTGTTACCTACACTGCAGTGAGGAGTCGTTTGCTTGGCTTACATTCAACCAAAAAAAAAAAAAAAAAAAAAGATTGGATATAATCTTATTATTTTATAGTTGAAAACATCTTTTTGCTTTTTTGATATTATAAGAGAGGCTAATATTTTAAATGAATTCCTTTCACAAACACTCATCTTTTCGCGACTCATACAGATATCATGGGTTCTGCTCCTAAAAGGTCTTTGCAATGGCTGCATAAATCAGGGATCCACACTCCCCTGGAAGCATCTCTCCTTCCAGAAGAAATGTTATATTTTACCTTCTGAGTTCTCCATTTGGGTAGAATAAAAGGTAAAAGAAACTATGGTCTCAAATCAAAGTAAATGAAGCCTGAGGAAAGAACTCAAGAGCACATTCAAGCCATCTTTGTATCCTGAGCAATGTTTTCACAATTGGGCAACCTTGTTGACCCAAGGCCTGAAAACAAAGTCAACTCTGCAGGAATGTGACTAATACCAACTGCCTCCATGGTGTTGCCTGTGTTTAGGGGAAAAGGATAGAGAGGAGAAGCAAGGGGTAGGGAATCATCTCCAGTGTGCTTCCTTGAGCTGCCTTTTATATTACCTTCCCTGTCTAACTTCCCTAAAATTCCCATTGTTGGAGTCACAATAGCAAGCTCTCTATTTCCTTACTGAGTCAAGATGTCAAATTATTTATTCACCATAAAGATACGTCTGATATGCAGTAGGCACACACCAATGCAGCTGTGCCACTGGTGAAATACTGAACCATGAGTTTGGAACAGCCACCTCCAAGGTACCACGGCCTCCACTGCACTACTCTGGCCCCATGCAAGAGCTCCCAGAATCCAGTCTAGCCTCCTTCCTCCTGGGCCTTGCTGAAGCTCAGTGGCTGAAATTCGTTGTTAATGGTTAGTGGACTGGCTCTAATGATTGTTAAATATTTTTAATATTATCCCCAACTAAAGGCAAGCATTCTTCTTCTAGAAAGTTGGAAAAGGGGAAGATCTTTTCCATCTCTCCTTAGCTCACAAGCATGTGTAACCAAGCAGATTTTAAGCCATCTCAAAGACCCTCTAGACCTGAGTCTGAAGAAGGAGCATCCAGACAGGTGCTTTTTCAGGGATGATGGCAACAAATATTTAATACAAGGCACATGCCAGGGAAAGCAGCCTTAGTACTCTTCATCTGGTGAAGAAGTCCCAGAATCTCAGACCACTGTATGACTGTCTTAGTCTGTTCTGGCTGCTATAGCAAAATACCATAGACTGGGTGGCCAATATAATATACAATATATATTTATTTCTCACAGTTCTGGAGGCTGAGGAGTCCATGATCAAGGCAGATTCACTGTCTAGAGTAGGCTGCCTGCCTTCTGGTTCACAGACAGGCGTTTTCTCACATAGCGACTCACCGTGTCCTCACACGGCAGAAGGAACAAGGTGTCTTTCTGGGGTAGCATTTGTAAGGGCACTAATCCCATTCATGAGGCTCCACCCCACAGCCCAGTAACCTCCCAAAGGCCCAATCTCCTGATACCATCTTCTTGGGGATTAGGTTTATACGTATGAATTTTGGGGGGATCACATTCAGACCATACCTGTGACCAAAAAAATGGGGCCCTTGAATCAGTTGACACTGGGAGACGGAGGTGTGGGGAGTGGACCAAGTAAGGGAAGAAAGGAGAAATAAACCACACACAAACGTGGCCTACTGTATTATAATATTTTCTAAGAGCTAGTCTGAATGAATGAACAGTCCTAAGAGAAAGTTTCATTTCTTTTAGACAATTTCGCTTTCACCTGCACAATACAGTTTACTTGCCACTCTCTCTCTCACCTTCAGCACAGTGAATAGGCTCCCACTTCACTGAATTATAATTTATATGTTGCCACCTTTGAGCTCTGAGATTCTTAAGGCTCCAGGTCACATTTTAATGTCTCTGTACATCCAGAGCCCCCACAAAGCCTGCACATAGTAAGTTCTTAACAAATGTCAGTGGAATACTCAACAACAAGCAGTAGTGAGCCAACAGAAGTGGAGGTTAGGAAGTAGGGTGATCAGAGAGGGCTTCTTTGAATGAATACATGATGTGTAAGTTCTTAAGCTTTTCAGGAAACACGTTCTTCTAAGTATTTTAAAATTCTTCTGTATTATTATTTAGATTTTAATTTGCTCAACCAGAGTGGAAAGGTGATTTACTCAGCAAGAGTGTCATTTAATCCTTTTCTATGTTTTCACAAGTACAGGATTCAAAGAAATTCAATGACTGCATTATTACTATATATTATTACTATATGTATATACATAGGCAATACTCTCTCTGTCTTGAGCTTTCTCAATATGTGTAGCAAGACCTTCAACGAGGGGAGGGAGATCCGACAGTGCCTTGAGGTGTCATTGAAAAGTTAACCTCAAGAGAGTGTCCCATCCTAGTTTAGCAGGATATAACACATCCCTTGAAAATTTATGTGAAAGTCTCTCTCTCTCTTTCATTTATTTCAGAGGGGGACAGGTGGTGGTGACCTGAAACCTTCAGTGACCAGTGCACTTCTCCTATATGCCTCCCAGTAGGAATGGAGGGTGTATGCCCTCATGTGATGAGGTGATGGCCACCCCCCCCAAGGGAAGAGGAGCTTTGCTGTACCCTATAGAGACCAAATGTATGTACTGGCTTCCGGTTGAACTTGAGTTCCAAAAATCATGACCCCTGAGCTCAGCACTGCCCATATCACCCAAAGGTGAATGCAGAATGAGGAAACAGGTGCATTAATGTTGGAGACAGTGGGCATCAAAATGTATTCCATGGAAAACTAATCCAGAGAAATGTTCCTGAGGCTCTTTGACCAAATATTTGGCAATTTCCCAGTGATCATGAGCATAATTCAGGCTCTTAGAAACCAGACTCCAAGAAGACTGTGGAATGTTAATTAGCCTGGTGTGTATCAAACACATCTAACTGAGGAATCCTTCCTCTACGTAACTCCAGTGGACAACCCACAGAATAAGCATCCTTCAGAACCCCCTCTGGAAAAGGTTTACCTGAGGAATGCCACAGAGTCCTGTCGCTCAATCATCATTACTAGTAGGACAAGAACTGAAGAGTGGACACCACGGGACCTTTTCCATGATGTAGAAGGTGCTCGCTTAAGAGGGCATTTAGAAAGGTCTAATGGTCATAGGCAGAAGGGATCCCCTGTACCTTCAATAATAAACAAGCCCCACTGTCAGTCAAAATGTAAGCTCACCCACCCACCATCTGCTGCCGCTGGGTCCCCTCCCTACTCATGGAAGTTTTGTTCAGTTGATGCACTTGAATGGACTAGCATTCCTGATATGCCGGATCTGGAGTTTGGGGTGGAGGATGCGAGCTGAAACAGGATGTATGCACAAGTCCCTGTACCTACAATTCAGCTTTATAGGAGGACCAGCATTTCTTAAATGTTGGAGCTTGAAAGGTCCCTAAAAATCATCCAGCTTCATGTCTTCATTTTAGAAATGAAATCAAGAGAGGTGATATCAATTCCCTGAAGTCAAAGTAAAATTTCCATTTTCTCACTCTTAGGGCTCTCTCTACAATCAGCCAATTTGGTCCCTTAGAAACAGTGTGTATTGCTTTGATTAAAAAAAAAGAAAGAAAAGAAAAGAAAAGAAAAGAAAAGAAAAGAAAAGAAAAGAAAAGAAAAGAAAAGAAAAGAAAAGAAAAGAAAAGAAAAGAAAAGAAAAGAAAAGAGAAAAGAAAAATGTCTCAAGTTAGAAACCTTGTCAAATACTTAATCTAGTCACAGTATTCATAGAACAAGTGACCAAAACAAAAGATCGTAATAATTTTCCATTCTGAATCTTTAAATACATGAATCTCAAAGGGATGTCACACAATTATGGAGGAATTTCTTCAAACAGTATTAATTAATATCTACCATTTATGATATTAATGGCAGTTACTATTAATGGAACCCTTGCTGTGTGATAGGTACTGTGCCCAGCCTTTAACCCTCCCAATCACTGTATCTAGTAGATGACCTCATCATTACCTTGCAGGAGAGGAAACTGAGGCACAGGAGGTCAAGACTGTTGTTGAGAGAGTCATGGCAGTAAGAAGCAGAATTGAGTCCTAAACCCAGTTCTGTGAGATTCTGAAGTCCACACTTTTGGCTCCAATGCTACAAGCTCCTTAGGGAGAGACCTGGGTGAGTGACAGTGTTAGAACTGCCAAGACATAGAGAATTACTTCTCTGGGATGGCACCAAAGAGAGATGACACAGTGTGGCTTGACTGTGGTTCGACTGTCCTTAATTTACAAATGAGGAAACCGAGATGAAAGCGAAATGGAAACAGCTCTGGGTAAAGGAATGATTAGAGTGTCTGCTTTTCAAAGGCAGGGACGAGGTCATATTTATCCTCTCCTCACTGCGGAGAAGTAGCAGTTGGATGGTTGTTAAAAATGAGATAGGCTCCAAGCGGAGACTCATGCCACTCCTGAATAAAAAAATAAGAAATGAATTTCTTAGTAATTTGGAAATATCTGATTTCAGTTTTTTAATGAATAACTTTTAGAATATAACTGGAACTAAAAGTTCCTCAAATTTCAGTTCTTTGGAATTTTTAGTTATAAAGGAGCTGAATTTAAGTTCTGCTTTCTTCATTAAGAAAATAATGAAGCTACCCTTGTCATGAGGATTCTGGTGGGATTTACTTGACATACACAAATTAGTCATGCCGTTGTCAGGTATTCCAATGTAATTTAGAACACCACTTTGTTTTTTCAAGAAAAGTGATAAAAATTCAGGATATTAGCGCTTTGTCAGATATATAGTTTGTGAATATTTTCTCCCATTCTCTACGTTGTCTATTTACTCTGTTGATTATTTCCTTTGCTGTGCAAAAACTTTTTAATTTAATTAAATCCCATTTATTTATTTTTTTTGTTGCTATATTTGCTTTTGGGGTCTTACTCATAAATTCTTTGCCTAAGCTAATGTCTAGAAAAGTTTTTCCTATATTTTCTTTTAGAATTTTTATGGATTCAGGTCTGACATTGAAGTCTTTAATCCATCTCCAGTTAATTGTTGTATATGATGAGAAATAGGGATACAGTTTCATTCTTCCACATGTAACTATCCAGTTTTCCCAGCACCATTTGTTGAATAGAACATCCTGTCTCCCAGTGCATGTTTTTGTCTGCTTTGTCAAAAATTAGTTGGTCATAGCTATATGGTTTTATTTCTGGGTTCTCTATTCTGTTCCATTCGTCTATGTATCTACCTTTATACCAGTACGATGCAATTTGGATGGAACTGGAGATCATAATCCTAAGTGGAGTATCTCAAGAATGGAAAAACAGATACCACACATCCTCACTTATAAGTGTGAGGTAAACAAAGGATACATAATGGACATTGAAAACTAAGAAGGGAGGAGGATAGAAGGGTGTGAGGGCTAAAAAAAAAAATCTACCTATCTAGTACAATGTACATTATTCTGGTGACAGATACACTGAAAGCCCTGACTTCAACATGATACGATTTATCTGCATAACAAAAAATACATTTGTACCCCCTAAATTTTCAAAATTAAAAAAATAAAAAGTCTGGGTGCAGTGGCTCACTCCTGTAATCCTAAGCATTCTGAGAGGACAAGGCGGGAGGATTGCTTGAGGCCAAGAGTTCAAGACCAGCCTGGGCAACAAAGTAAGACCCCATCTCTACAAAAAATAGAAAAATTAGCCAGGCGTGGTGGCACATGTCTGTAGTCCCAGCTACTCTGGAGGCTGAAGCAAGAGCATCACTTGAGCCTGGGAGTTTGAGGTTGCAGTGAGCTATGATGATGCCACTGCATTCTAGCCTGGGTGACAGAGTGAGATCCTTTCTCAAAAACAGAAACAAAAGTGATAAAAAGAAAAGTTGCCTTTATGCTGAGATTTCCAGTGATAATTTCCTATTCAACTGGTGAAAAAAGTTTAGACAAAACTGTGATTGCCTGAATTACCCATTTAACCAAGGAAAGCTGTCTTGAAGTATTTCTGTCTCTGGGATTGGGCTCCGAGGGTTTGAGATTTGAGGAGAAGCCATCAAATGTTTGCTTACCCTTCCAATCCATTTTGTATATGGCTGATTTGATGTAAAGAGACCTCTCCATTTTCTCAGATATTATTCACTAATGAAAGTATTACTGGGTGCCTTTATTTCCTCTCTACCTAGACTAAAACATCTCCAAATTTTGCAGTTCTGCGGGAGATGCTTCCCACTCAGCGCTGCTGCCTGGCCATGTCTTGGCGGTAATTAGTGAGCACGTGGAGGGAGCTTTCCAGTGTCTGGCTGCACGGAGGGAAGACAACAGGAAGGTGCTGAGAATCTATTATTCATGTTTTGAACAAAAAACATAAATTGAAAAACAAAATCTTGAAATGGAAATTGTGGCATTTCTGTAACTTTACCAGACAGTCCAGCATTGGTCTGGAACTCTGGAAGGAGAGCCCTGTGATCACCCTTGTGCCACAGCAGATTGAGTTGCCAGCAGAAAGAAATGCCAATGAGAAATAAATGACTTAACTGTAGATAAGGAAAAGTATGAACAGAAACAAAGCTCCAAAAGGTAATGTAAAATGTAAATTAAGAGTCATTGAGCACTGAATTGTGTAAACTTGTTTTTAAACTTGCTAGGAACAGGAGAGGGGAGTTGATGAGTGTTTGTAAGAACATGGAAGTTCATCAATAATCAAAGGACCTCATTTTGATAGATAATCATTGAGGGAAAAGTTAATTCCAAAGACAGCAAAAATAGAAGACAAATATGTATAAATGCAAAATAATTGGGTATAAATAAGAAATCATGTTTTTAAAAACCCATATTCAAAATTCAAAAATGGCTTTTTAAAAACACTGTTTTATTCCTCTGGGGTGGGGGGAAACTTCAGCAAAAAGACTCAGTGGCATAGCTGAAAGAGTGAGAAAGTGAGTTAAAATGATCTACAGAATTTAGAAGTAGAGCCAATTTGATACAGCTCGCTTGGTGCTTTAAAACCAGGCATAAATATATATGCACACACATATTACACGTGTTCACACATACATATTTCAAACCCTGTTTGAACAGGTCCTGAGGGTGGAGATGCTGAGAGTAGAAGTCATTCTAATCCAGCTTCATGGTGATAACCACTTTTAATAACTTCTGTATACGTTTCTAGATATATAAATTAATATGATACATGATCATCATAAAAATTATACCAAACACAGTATCTGAAAAAACAGCTTTAATTCTTGAGATATTTTGTGACTGTATTTATCACTAATATTCTGCAATATCATTCTCCATGTGTACATTATATTCTATTTCATGACTGTATCACAATTTAATTAATTAGTTTCCTAACTATTGGGTATTTAGGTTGTTTCTATCTATTTCCACTATTATCAAATAGTCTGTGATGAATATTATTGTGTCTAAATCTATGAATGATTATGTCCTTAGGGTGAAATCTTGGGTTTTTCAGAGATAGGTCAAACATATTTTAGAGTGTTTGATGTAATAGTGAAAAAAATTTCCAACAAAAGTATTGAATCAATAACACTATTGCCACATGTGAACATGATCTCACAACCTTGCCAACTTGGGTGTCTCCATTCTTTTTTCAAGGTAAACTTGATGGAGAGAAACATTACCTAATTTTGTAAAAAAACTTTTAATTATTAATTAATTTAAGCATATTTACCAGCTATTTTTATATATTCTTTTATGAATTGCCTGTCTGAAGCCTTTGTTAATTTTTCCCCTAAGTTGAGAGAATTTGTTCTTTTTTTATTAAGCTTGTTAATTTTGTTGCTTTTGGCAAATTTTCTGATTAGCCCTGACATATGTTTGCCTGTATATCCAAAAGAATAAAACTTGGCTTTGTCATCTACTTGTTAATTCTACTGTATCTCTGTTTTCTATTTCATTTCTTTTCCTCCTGTTTTCCCTAGCTACGTTGAATGGTTTCCTCTAGAACTTGTTGAGATGAAAGTTTAATTTATTTGTTTTCCTTTTTATCTGTATAACATGGATCATGTTTATTTTGCTCACCGTTAATGTAGTGTTTGGAATATCATAGCATAATAAAAAAACCTTTTTCTTGAATTAATTAATTAAACTGTAAAGATAAGAATTTCCCTCTAAGTTTGGCAATTTCCACAATTAATTTTGAAGATGCATCATTCTCAAGTTCACTTTTTTACAAGTAATCTGGAATTGTAGCTTGATTACTTATTGGCCTAAAATTATTTGATATTATTTCTATAAATTTCTATAAATAGTGGAGTGACTATTGCAATATTGTTGAGTTTTTTTCTCATAGAATATGACAGGTATAAAGTCTACTTTTTATAGTTTATTTTGTTGCCTGGCAAATTATCAATTTTTAAAAATCGGTTTATATTTCAAGAGAAACAGTATTTGTGTAGTCTTTACATATCTCTCCTAAAATATTTCTTAATAACAAAGAAAAAAATAGAAACCTTACAGTTAGAGAAATTCAACAGACACCACCTTACCAACTGATCAAAGTCAACCTCACTAATAATTAGACATATCAATCTTGTGACCCTCATGATATGAGATGTTCTGAGAAAGGAGCAACATCGTTCTTTGGCATTCCTGCCCAAACTGCATAACCCCAGTTCTATCTGAGAAAACATCAGAGGAACCCAAATTGAAGGACTTTCAAAAAATAAATCACCTTCAAAAGTGCCGAGATCCTGAGATCCAGGGAGAGAATAAGACACTAGCATGGACTGAAGAGGGCCAGCCTGCAGCACTCCAATCCTTAGTGCCTGTGGCTTTCCTGGGAACCTCAGGGACTCAAGTATTCCCTCCGTCTTGCTGTCCCCTCTTGCTGCTCTGCTCTCACCTCACTGGAGTCCCTTCTACCCACACCCCTGGCCAATCTTAGCTTCATCTAAATGTGAAATGCAATTTGGTCAGTTTTTTTTTTCAATCTGACCTTACGTATGTTGTATTACCCAGAAATCTGGACGGGCCCCTCCTCAAGATGCCAGTCCATTTCCATATATTCCCCTACTGCTATGTATAGCCACGCATCGCTTAGCAACAGGGATATGTTCTGGGAAATGCATCATTAGGCAATTTTGTCCTTGTGTGAACAGACTAGAGTATAGATGGCACAGCCTGCTACACCCCTAGGCTATGTGGTATGGACTATTGCTCCTAGGCTACAAGACTGTGCAGCATGTAACTGTATTGAATACTGCAGGAAACTGCAACACAGTGGTAAGTATTTGTGTATCTAAACATATCTAAATGTAGAAAAGGTACAGTAAAAATTACAGTATAAAAGATAAAAAATGGTCCACTTGTATAGGACACTTACCATGAATGGAGTTTTCAGGGCTGAAAATTGTTCCAGGTGAGCTATTGAGTGAGTGGTGAGTGAATGTGAAGTCCTAGGACATTACTGTACACTACTGTAGACTTATAACACTGTGCACATAAGCTACACTAAGTTTGTTTTTTAAATGTAATTGCTCTATGACCTTATGACAGCTATGATGTCACTAGGCAATAGAAATTTTTCAGCTCCATTATAATCTTATGAGACCACCATCACGTCATAAACGTTGCCTACCACCGACCGAAACATCGCTATGTAGTACAGGACTGTACCTTTGCCAAGGTTGGAATTATTTTAGGACACTAGGGGAGAGAAATGTGTGGAGTTAAACTGTCACGTTGAACTGCAAAAAAAAAAAAAAAAAACACCTTCCAATTATTAGAAACATCAAACATTGTCAGGTGATTAATTCTGATAGAATAAAACAAGGTTGAAACAAAGAAAGTGATTTTTGCTGGGATCCATCCATTCTCTGTTTTAAGTGGGAAAGATGAAAAGTAGAGACGTGAAGAAAGTAAAAAAATTGGGAAGGGATGGAAGCAAGAGATTTTGTTGTATTTTTTTTTCATCATTCCCAAAGTTTACTTAAGCTCTTAAAGTTGTTTTAGCTGAAAAATGAGGGTAATAGCTGAACTCTTGCCTTATTAGGCTGTTTCAGGTTTTAAATATATTAGTCTCTGTGGAAGTCCTTTTGTAAAGTTTAAAATCCATTTACAGTGCTGGAGTATCATACAGCTCAAAAGGCCACCATTTACGTTGAAAACGGTGCCTGCCCATGGAGCAAAACTCACATAGAATTTGCATAACATGCAAAATGAACTATAACCCTGCAGTTGTATCACTGGCCCTGAAACATGTTGAGGATTGGTACTACAATTACGAGTGAGATGCAATAAATAGAGGATGAGGTGTTGTAGGTAAGATGTTATCAAAGGGAGACTTTTGTATGAGAACATACCAAGAGTCAGAGAATCTAATGAGTTAATTCCAGGAAAGGAGTCAGGGGGGTATTTAAAAATCCCACACCATTTCAAAAACGACGAGCCAGGGTACCTGGTTGCTGGACCAAACATCACAGGAGACTGTATTGCTCGGACATGCAGTGGTTTATTGGGAAGAACCCATGGTAACTGGTGGATAAACATGATGAAGAGTGCCAAAGCTCTTGGAAAAGCTTGAGCACAACTTGGGCCATATCCAGAAGAAATCCTTTAGCCTGGAAGGCTGGACCTGTGGATCCGTAGCATCATCTTCACCTGAGTGCGTGTTAGAAATGCAGAATCTCAGGCTGTACCCCGGACTTCCTGATCTGGAATCTGACTTTAACACCATCCCCAAGTGACTTGTGCATGCTAGAAGTGAGATTCTCTGCTCTGAAAGGATCTCTTTATTTTAGGTCTACTACACGTGGCATTTGAAGTGGTGACTACAACGATGATGATTAAGCACAATTTAACTCTTTGTATTTTGGTAGCACTTGATGTTTTTTACGTGTATTTCTCACTTGAATCTATGAGAAAACAGCTTAAAGGGTTTAATGGCCTGGCCAAAGTAACTGGACTGAACAGGGCTGGCTACAGAGGTGATCACCTCATTTATTTTCAAGTAATAGTTTATTGAAGTGAAACATTCCTTCTTTCTCATAAAATCCCATGGAAAATTGCTTATATCTCTATTGTAGTAATTTTAACAACTGCCTTCTATTAAAGCTACGTGTGAATGTTGATTATGCTTTTGTAGAGAGCCCGGTATTCCCTCACAGTACCTGAAATGTTACTTGATTATAATATGTACTCAAAATTTGGAATTGAAGTGAATCCTCTACAGAGTTTAAAAAATATTTTTATTGTTTTAAAATTCTACATTACTGCCTGGAATATAAAATACTCCACCACATTGGAAAAATTTGATACTTCCTTAAAAAGGTACACATGCACTTACCATATTACTCAGCAATCCCACTCTTAGGTATTTTCCCAAAAAAAAAGTATATATATATGTCTACATAAAAATTAATATGAAAAGCCCATGGAAATTGGCTTCTAATTACCAAACATTGGAAATAACCCAAATTTACATCTACAGGTGAATAGATAAACACACTGTGGTATATTCATACAACGGAGTACTTCTCAGCAATCAAAAGGGAAGAACTAGTGAGATACAATAACACAGATGAATTTCCAAAGCATTATGCTACCTGAAAGAAGCCATATACAGAATGCCACAGACTTTATGATTCCGTTTGTATGAAATTTTAGTAAAAGCAAAACTATAGTAACAGAAAACAGATCAGTGGTTGCCTGGGGCCAAAAAAAGGGCAGAGACCAATTGCAAACAAGCAGGAGGAAACTTTTCCAGGTGATGAGAATGTTCTTTCTATATCTTAATTGTGACGAATGTTTTACAACTATATATAGGTGTCAAAACTCATCAAATTGTACGTTTAAATGGGTGGGTTTTATTATACGTAAATCATAAATCAATAAGGCTGATTTTAAAATTATAGCAATAAACTCACGGGGCAGTGTCAAATACTGTAATGTCTAGGTTAAGATAGTTTTATACCTTTCTAATACAAACATTTATTATCCCAAGTTGACCTTGCTTTCCTGTGTATTTTCAAATGATGTGATATTGGGAAAAGTTACAAAAAGATGTTTTCCTCTGAGAAAAAGTAACTACTTTTCCTTAAAGGGTCACCAGTGAGATTAAATGAAGCCTTTGAATGTCTCCGGGAAGGAGGGAGGGAGACAGAGGGAAGAGAGGGGGAGAGAGAGAGACTAGACCTGTAATGGAAAACCAAGTAACTGACTCTAAAGATGTCCACAGAGAAAAGGAGGAAAGGAGTCCCACGCATGCAGTGAAGACTGCCAAAGAACTCTTTGTGCTCTTGAAGAAGACTCAGGGGCCACTTCTGGTGCCCTTCGCCCCTCCCCGCCATCAGGAGCTTATACACTAGGATCAGAGTTGCCTCTTCTATCAGATCATAAGCTGCTGCTCTCTGCTGTCTGCTACATGGAGCAACTGCATGCAATGCCACCTTTTAGAATATTACCCATCTCAATCCATCTGACCCAAGTCAATTCTTTTCTTCAATCTCCCAGACAGTCAACATAGCAAGTGATGATAAACATTTGTTGAGTAAATTAAAAAATGAGTGAATTTATTAACTGCTAACATTCATTGAGGCATTCAGTCTACGTTCAGTCTGTGAGTCATATATGGAGAGCTTTATGTCACGTAACCACCTTAACCTTTGCAAGAATCCTCTGAGATGTGTACTATCATCATCCCCATTTTCTGGTGAAAGAGGCTCATGAAGATGACTAACTTGCTCAAGGTAAATCTTGCTCAGGTAGAGCCGAGAGCCTCACCCCAGGCATGCAAAGCCAGAGCTAAACTTGTGACCCCCCTCCCATGCCGTCTCCAGTGTGGAACCGAGGGCGGGACTTCCTTGTCCCGGTGGTGCTCAAGTTTGCCTCCAAGGAGGTCACTTTACTTTACTGATCGCAATAAGTAAGCTGTGAGAAGTTCAAAGCTGCTTGGCCAGAAACAATTAAATGTAACCAAACCTTATCACACAGGGATATTTGCAAACCTTTTATTTCCAAAAAGGAAATCCATCTCGAAAGTACTAAAAAATAAGTTTTTGTTTCCTTTGACATGTCATTTCTTGAAGCAGTCTTCTTAACTCGCTGCTCTTCTGACCCGCTCGGTAGCAGATACAATTCATTTCTTATGCAGCCTGACAAAAAGATGCACGGTATATGGCACTGCATATCTTGACTTCATTATTTCCTCATAGCAAAGACTTGAAACTGTAATGTGTGAGAAGGAAAAGGTGCCAACATGACATTTACTATTGCTAATATGAATCTGATTAATTCTACAACAAGAAACATCATCTTAACTCTTTGTATTCTACCAGGAGTGAGACTGTTGGAAGTAAACAGGATAGTTCGACCAAATCACACATATCGTAGAATTTCTTGGGGACGAAATAATAATGTAAACACGTCCTTGGTGAGAAGCGTCTGCAAATTCTCTGATACAAAGGGGACCCTTTTCCACAGGAAAAAAAAACTCCAAGCGATGCAGAGGCACTTCTCAGCTCAGTACCCAGTTCTGAGTCCCTCGGGTTTCAAGGGGAATTCTGCCCCAACATGGGAAGACAAGCCAAGGTGAGAACTGAGGCCACTAGCAACAATATTATTGCTTTCCAAAGAGTGGTAGTGCTGGTCTTGTTTTTATTTTATCGACTCCCTCGAAATGTTCTTCATTGTCCTCTAGCCTTAGGCTATCTGTTCAAAAATGATTCTACATTTCAGCAATCCTGTACTTGAAATTGCTATTAAAAAGAAAATGCCAGAACACCACTCACACTTTTCACTAAGGGACTGCTAGAATAAAGAAATGCACCCTAAATCATGACCTTCCAGTAATTTCAAACAAATAAACAAGCAAAAACTTCAGGTATCAAGATTTTGTGAGAAACCTATCTCATAAGGAAAAGAATAAAAATAACAGTTTATTCTAGACCTGTTTTCTATGAAGTACTTCTGATTTTGGGAAACTCTGATTTCTGCCAGAGATTTTTTTTTGTACTTAATTTCCTTTCCTCTTCTTCTTTTAACAGTATACACATCTCAAAATATTTATACATTAAAAAATAACTTTATTATGTCTCATGAACTATTGGTAATCTTTGAGTTCTTAAGAATTATATTAAAAAATCATTCCTCCAACACTTTACTTTTCTTCATCCAAAGAAAAAGTTCCTCTATTAGTTTTCTTTCTTGAAAGCTAAATACTGTCATTCTTCAATTTGATTCCCCCTCCTAACAGGTTTGGCTAAAATGTCAAACATGTAGAAACTGTGAAAAATATCATAGAATGTGCCGAATAATGTATTACAAGAAAAATGTTTTTGATTAACACACACACACACACACACACAAACACACACTCTTAAGGAAAATGAAAGAAAACTGGCTCAGAGATTTAAAACATGCATTTGATCATGTATCTGTAATCTTTTCCTTATGTATACAGCATGTATGTACTTGGGAACCTTGGCAGTTTCAAAGAACAAGACTACTTTTTTGAAGTAGGTTGAAAAATTCTTTCCAAAACTTTGTCTTTTAAATGAAAGCACAAAGTAGCTATTTTGTGGCTTTGTAAATAGCATTCACCTTAGAATATTTACAGGTTTTATTATTTTGTTAGGGGGAGGTAGCATTTAAATGTTCATGGCAATGTTGCAATGGTAAAAAAGCTATGGCTTCCCACACAAATAATATACACGGTTTTAGGAAAGAAGAAAGAAGGGGTTTGGAACTAAAGGAAAAAGCGCATTTGGAAGGCAAATTGTACAAGCTATTGGTGACCAAGTGAGGTCCTGGTAGCAGTTGCTTTGCAAATCCGAAGAATACAAATAACTCTGAATGCAGGCCTACGGTGCATGGGGCAGGGTTTTAAATACGAACACATGCTCCAGAGGAGCCCATGCAGGAATAAAAATTGTTCCTGTTTGGTTAGTTCGGATTCTGAAAGAAGCTTTTGTGTGTCAAGATGTAAGGGGATCCCAGGGCTGGAGCCCTGCTCTGTGGCATATAGGTCACTGTGTCTGTCCCAGGAACCAGAGCTGGAGCCACGAGCACGCCTTCGCGCTCCCGCCTGGCACTCACTTTTGTGAGCCTTAATTTGCTTTTGCCAGAATGATTAAGAAAGGGACCCTTTTGTGCCCCTCTGCGGAGGTCTTTAATAGGGAGCCCAGGAGGCTGGGGAGAGGTGTTTCTTGACTATCGATGCTCACAAAAAATTAAAGAGCAGTTCTGTTTCAGTATTATAAAACTCCTCTCGCTGAACACCATCCAGAAATCTGCTGGTTCAATTTCTTCGTCCCATCTGTTTCCCTCTCACTGGCTATATTTGTTAATATTTCCTGAAGCAGCAGGCTGTATTGCCCTCACTGTGCTACAGAAAAGGGCATAGATTGATCATTTTTGCGGGACGGGGAAATGTTTATTTTGGGCAGGAGAGCAGTGCATTCACTTGTTTCCTAATCAGAGTTAGAGACAAAACTTCTTCAAGAAAAAGGCAAAAAAAAAAAAAAAGAAAAGAAAAAGAAAAAATCGCAGAGGTTGTTTTGGTCTTAGAGGGTAGGGGTGGGCAGGGGCGAGCCGGCAATGTCAGGAGAGCCATCAGCCAGCTTATCTGTCTTTCTCCTTTGGCACGTGAAAGCTCCCAGCTCAGCATGCCATGTGTCAAATCTATCATTTCGTATGTCAGCAACCATTATTCCCTCTTTTGTCACCAGTTTTGACCAAAGGATGAAAAATTGCTGTCTTATTCAGACAAAATTATTGCTGGGGGGGAAAAAAAAAGGGCAACTCCAGGCTAGAGGAGCAGGCCAAGGTGAAACACAGGGAGACTCTCCTCAGATTAGGTCTGGGTTAAGAGAATATTGATCTGTGTGCTAAAAACTGTTGATCTCTCTGAGCAGAGGATGACAAATGGTGGCAAACAAAAAAAAAAAAAATTGAGTGTCTCCAAGGACATTTGAGCCGCTCTGAGTTTTCCATTAGTATTTGTTTGGTTTGTGGGTTTCTGCACTGGGGATTTCAACAAAAATAAGCAAATATTAAACAGAAATGAAGCAGCCACAAAAATGATATGGAGGAAAACCTAGGGGAAGAAGACCAGCCCAGAAACTGGGCAAGGTACACACATTAAATAGCAGGAGCATTAAAAATATAAAGTGCTGCTTGTCTAAGCTCTTGGATTATGTGTGGGGTGTTTTTTGGGGTGTTTTTTTTTTTTTTTGGTATGTTTAGAGCTGGATTGTTACAAGTAGGAGAGAAGTGTTTTTGTCCAAAATAGGTATCTTTAATTATGACAGGTTAGGCATTTAAAAAAATCAGGCCACATATAAAGTATGATGCTGACGTTCATAAACCCACAAATGAAAGGAAATATAGAGGCTTGCATTCATTAAGCAAATACAGTATGACAAGGCATAAATTCAAATTGGTTGGGGGTTTGAGTAATTTTTCCCAACTGTAGAAACTGAGCTCCAAGTTTGGAGAAGAACCGGAGGGCATAAAGTACCAACTACTTGCTGTACATTCAGAAAGAATGTAGGATTGTGGCTAAGCGCGGGGACACCGAAGCTGTACACTCTGGCTTGAGTTTCGTTCTGTTGGTCCCCATATATGATTTTGGGTGAGATTTTTAACCTGTGTAATCCTTAGTACCCTCTCCTGTGAAGATATGGTAACTCTGCTCCCCCAACTCGCAGCGTTGGTGTGAAGATTTAATTCACTAGTATATGTATGGTACGTAGGACATAATGGTACAAGTCAGCAAGAAATAAATGTAATTATCTATTTTTTCATAAGTCTATGAATTTCCTTTAGAAAATCCCTTCTCTCAGTTCCTTGGTGACATCAAGCACTGGGCCTTGTGCATGAAACAGGCTTGCCGGCCCACCGCCTCCCCCCAGCCCCCGGTCTCTTGGCCAGCTACGTATAACACAGCTTTCAGTTTCAACTCAGCTTGGAAGCCACAGAAGATCCTAACTCAGCCCACCCCTTCCCAAAATAGTATTAGAAAGTCCTTGTTACTGTCTCTCATGGCTCCCTATTCTGTTCCCTAATAATCATTTTACTACAGTTTCTTTTATACTTGTTGGTAAATCTCTTTATTTAATGAATTGCACTAGAGTTACTTGATAGCTTCTTATTAGTGAGTATCTAGTGCTTCGTTGGGCGGAAGTGTGCCCCCCGTGAGGGGCATATCTCTTCTGCTCATAATGCACCATCGGCCCCTAGTGGGGTACTTTGGGCCTTGGCTCACCTGAAGAAAATGGTCAATAAATATTTGTTAACCGAGTGAGCCAACAAATGTATAAATGAGTGACTCGTTCAGTATTCCTAGGCAAGCCAGTGTCCTGTTTAAGAACAGACCTGGGAGTCAGGGGACAAGGGTCCTCTCCTCACTTCTGTTCTATGGCTTTGAGAAAACCACGACCTCACCTAACTCCCAGACTCCAAGAACATGCCGGGATGGTGGCACAGGAAGAGCTGAGTATTCAGAGCACCTTATCAGCCTGATGCTCTAGGATTAGGCCATTCACAAATTCTACTGGAAACGTGTACACATTTTTTAAAGTACCTATCCCAAACATTTTGAAATTTTCAACATAGTTCAGAAGTATGCTTAGACACAATAATAACCAGTAGTAGCTGAGTAAAGGTTGCATTTATGTAATATACAACATAGTCATCTCTTGCTACAGAGCCTGGTGGAACTCCTAACACATGAAAATATCCGTTGAAATATAATATTTAAAAATTATTTGTTGAATGAATGAAAGAAAACACCACATTACAGGTCAGTTAATAAATCATTATTTAAATTTGAGTAGAAGGAATTGTCCAAGACAGAATCTCTGTTAACACTCACTTTAATAGTTCTGTGTAAACTCTCATGCTGAGTGTATGTAAATTAGTTACTTTCCTTGGATTAAAACAATGTGTCTCCATTCTCTTTCACCAGGCAAAAGTTTGATCAAGTTAAGTAAGTGACCACAGTTTAAAATCTTGGAAGGCAAAAAAGATGTTGCTTTTATCTCTTATACCCAGAAATTTGGTTTTGACTATTTGTTTCTTTGAAGTAAAACCATAATTAAATACCTTGACACCAAAAGGTAATTAAAACCATGTACACATGGTTTTTGAGAAAGTTCTGTCTTGTTCTGTACTATGTGAGTATTAGTCAAAGACTATTTGCTTGAGATGTTTTCAAGAGAAATTTTAGTTTATTTAAAACATAATGTTTTCAATTTTATGTGTTCACTTTAAAATGAAATCTTCACAGAAATGAATTTTCATGTTCCAATGAAACATGCGCACTTATTAATTAGTTGCCCTCAAAGCATAAATGCTGATATTAGCTAATGGTATAATTAGAAAAGCATGGGGTTTGTAGTTAGGAAGACCCATGTTCCAATCCCAGTGGTGTGATTTTGGTCTTTGTGGTCTTTGTATGATTTTTGGCAAATAACTTAGTCTCTTTGTGCATCTAGTCTACTCATCTATAAAATGCACAATTCCAACATAACAGATTCAAAATTAAATTAAGTAATATATATTAAGTACTTACCTACATAGCATGCAATAAAAGACACATCAAGAGATTGCTGTAGGTAGTTAACTGTTTTCATTTCAGTATTTGTCAGACATCTTATCATGCAATGTAAGTAAGCATGCTAAACAACTTGGAGATTCAAAATTTTTTTAAACAAGTAAGCACACTTTGATCATATTTATTGCAAAAGCTAAAAAAATTGTCTATGAGAATATTTTTTTCTCTTCATTAAGAAGATATCCAAGGTAATGAAAATGAAAGTACAAAACCTCATAAATGCATGAATACGGAGCTTGTACAGTTGTTTTGTACTAATAAGAAATGTTTACTCTTAATCTACTTGAGAATTTGGTGTCTAACACATTGTCAGGATGCTATAAGAGTTATTAATAATAACTTCACATATTACAATTATTAGCCATAAAGTTAAATTATAAAACAAAATTGCCTAGCCCCACATGAACCCAAAAGTTTTATTTAGTGCATGAGGAATGAATTGGCTGTAAGTTAGAAACCTGTCCTCTGCCATTGATCCTAAGCATCTTCTTTCAAATTGTCGTAAAACATGTCCAAATGTTCTGATCACTTTTTAAAATTTCTTCTCTCTACTTCCCTCTCCCTCCCTCTCTCTCTCTCTCTGTCTCCTTCATTCTGATTCTTTCTTATTCATTCTCTCCCTCTTTTTCTCCTTCATTTTTTCCTACTTTCCTCGAACATACTCTTACCTTATTCCAAAAAGATATTGGAAAGCATCCCAACAGGAAATAAATGACACAGTCAAATTAAGATAATTTGGGAGTTTAGTAAAAAGACTTTTGTAAAGTATGGGTGAGGTAGAAGGAAAACTACAAGAACGACAGCAGGGAAACAACAGAAGAGTTCTTTACCCCCACACCTGAACAGGCTACATAAAGCAGCGAGGTGGGCCCTGGGAGGCAGGTATGAGGAGGTGGGGGACACTGGAGACAGAACCTGTGTGGACAGGATGGCCTGAGGGAGCCAGAACCTTCAGCAAAGCATGAGGGGAGCCCAAGAGGGCCCCCACACTACGGGGAAAGAGTGGAGGAATAAATAGCCCAGGCTCACTCTTGGGGCTTCCTTCCTCTGCTGGAGCACCCCATTCTCAGGGCTTCTTCAACAGTTCCTGCAGATCAGCCCCCTGGGGCACAGAGTAGGTGGGGAAGAGTGGAAGTGAACCCAGAGGGGTAAGTGGAAGTCAGCCAGTCAGTGGTTTTAAGCCCCCGACACACATACACATGTGCACACACACACACACACAATATCACACTATAAAATAAAGTAAGTATGAAAAGTGAGTCAGTATTCTAGGAAATACACAAGATGAGCTTGGAGCAACTTTGTAGTTCCGGAAAGTAAGGAACCCCTCAAACAAAAAAACAATACAAAAAACAAAACCTGCAACACGAGGACACATCAAATGAACCCAGGAGCCAAGTGAAAAAACTCTCAGCGGCCCAAACTGGAACGATTTAAGCAACAAAATAAAATAGCATTGGATGATCACCCAAAGTATAAATACATATCCATGAGTCCATACTGATACTAATATAAATAAATAAATAAATAATAAATAAAGGAGAAAAGACAAATCTCTCTTCTAGAAGAATTCTAAATAATTTTTGTAGATTCTCCACCCTCAAAAAGGTGGAGGATAACTCCTCCCTACTTAAGGGAAGGCTGTAACATAGTGACTTCCTTTTAAAGAATATATTAATAGTACGGAACGGTGAGGTAGGAAGGGGATGGAGAGAGACTTCACAGTGGAGAAACCTGACCAAGACTACTTCAGCCAGGTGATCAAGGGCAACATCCACAGTGACAAGTCGTGTTGATAGAACATAGCCTTAGTACAATTTATTGAGAATGGCACTTTACCTCGGTGGTGTTCCTTCCAGAAACTCATAACCCCAGTCTAAACATGAGAAAAACATCAGACAATCCTGACTAAGGGATGTTCTTCAAATTCCGTGACCAGTGTTTCTCAAAACTGTTCAGGTCATCAAAAACAAGGGAAGTCTGAGAACCTCTCCCAGCCAAGAGGAGCCTCAGGAGACAAGATGACTAAATGGAATATGGTACCCTGGATGGGACCCTGGGACAGAAAAAGGACATTAGGTAAAAACTAAGGACATGGAAATAAAGCATGGATTATATTTAATAGTAATGCATCAATATATGCTCGTTAAGTGTAACAAATGTACCATTTTAATCTAAGATGTTAATAATGGAGGAACCTGGGCATGAGATATATGGGAACTCTCTGTACTGTCCTTGCAATTTTTCTGTAAATCTAAAACTGTCCTAAAAAATAAAGTTGAAAAAATAGTGAGTTAGTGAAAATAAGAATGGAAAAGTAAGATAGATAAACCCAAGTGCATGGCTGATTCCTGCAATGAGTGCCATAATACACTTGGCAACCAAAGCTATGTCAATTCTATCCATTCTCAGTTTTGGAAACTATAGTCCCTCCATTACTAATGACAAATGCTATCATTCTAGTTGCTTTATAAATGGGCACGACTTTGAGTCCCCTTGTCCTACAGTGGGAATTTGGAAGCATTAGCTAAAAACCTTATCCCCACAGACAAATTTCAACTGCACATACAGCTCCTCCTCCACCCACATAAACATACCACTCACCCACAATTACACACTGGGCCCACACAGACACGCCAAGATCTGTAGAAAGGAGAAGCACGAACCAAGGGTCTTCCGCCGCAATTAACCCCACGACTTTGGTTAAATCCTTCATCTTCTTTTCATTTCACGTTTCCCTGTAAAATTATAAATTGGAACAAAATTACCTTCTGCCCTTTCTATCTCTAAAATTCTTTTCCCAAAAGTAGCTGAGTGATTTATTCAAGTAAGGGAAGAATCTCTTTCTCAAAGCTCCTTTTCAGTAATTAAGAAACAAAAATACAAGGTCAATATCTTACTAACACCTCATTGCTTCAGGACTAACAGTGTATAATGGCTCGACAAAGACAGCTGCATCTGTGGTCTCCTCCAAGACTCTGAGGGCATACATTCTGAAAGCATATTGGTTACATGTCTGCATTTGGATTACAGCCCAAAACCTGAACCAATCAAGTGCCTAATGTTTGTATAAATTTCTTTTGCATCATGTTTTCTGATTCACAGCTTTGGGTTTTCTTAAATCAGCTAGTTATAGAGAAAAATAAGAAAGAACTTAACTTTTGCTTTTAGTCTATATCCAAGTGCCTTATAAGGACTTGAAAGAAAGAACATATCTCTTTTTTTCCTTCCATCAAAACTGACCTTTGAAATTCTTGACAATACTTAAAGACCTTGAATCTAACACAAGTGATTAGACATAAGTTCCTTCAGTTCTCTGGGCACCGACTTCCCTCACCTGTACAATGAAGCGACTGGACTAGATGGTTTGTAAAAATATTCAAAAGGTCACTAAACCAGCCACCTCTTTGATCCTCGAAACCCCTGTACAAGATCCCTACCAATGGGTATCTCCTATTTCTAACATTTGAAAATGTAATTATGGATTTAATTATTATATTTTGTGAATTAAATGTTTACATGTGGCTTATAAAATGTTTAGATACATAAACATGAAGCTATAGTCATGATTTTTAAAAGTCATCTGCATTTTTCCAAAATGGGAGATTTTGTCATAGGCTCGTATGCTTTATTATTTTAGTACCAACAAACTTTTATCTCAGATATGGCACTGACATTAAGTAGGTCTCTTAAAAAACAGTTCCAAAAATTGGAGCTTATGCACTCCTTTGAGAATTTCATGAAAATTTTAGCACATCTTTCCAGAAATAATATACTCATATGTAAATACACATTTACAAACACACACATGCACAACACGCATACACACACAATAAGCCCATGGCTATGTGTCCCTGCAGTGCATCTCTATTTCCACAGTGCATATGAATCGCAGTTTAAGAAACACTGATCTAAGGACTGATACTTGTTGAACCAGGAAAGGTGATTTTTTTTTCCCCCATTTATTCTCAAAGCCTCCTAAGGGACTCAGACTCTACCCACTAATTACTTAAAATCATATTGACTAGTTACAGAAAAACGATGTGCAAAAAAAGAGACACAGAACAATACATATATATATTTAAATAATTTGTAACCAATCTATGTGTGTGTATGCTTTATATATATATATATATATATGCTTTAAAGTATACAAAATACACTGTTATAGAAGCAGCAGCACCAAACTCATAATAGCAGTTGCCCTTAATGAGAAAGATATTAATAATAATGATTAAAGTAAACTAAATTGCTACCTATAATCCTGTACAAATGGACAGCAGAAATTTGATACATTGTGCACGGTGGTTAATCCAGAAAGGTAGGCATATGGGTATAGCTTGATAATTCTTTGTACTTTTTTGAGACATTGTTTCAATTCCCCACATAGTGTCCCACACACCTTGTAGCACAGCTGCACATGATCATTCTCAGGACCAATTCTCCACACTTGCCACAGGACAGAGAGAGTTTGCAGCGGAGACTGTAGAGTGGTTGTGTGGGGCCGGAGATGGCCACTGTGAGTGGTTGGCGGTGTGGGCGTGGGAGGGCACAAGCAAAGGACAACCCACATGGAATCTCTCAGAAAGCCTGTGCACCACACAAAGCACGGGCTCTTGTTCATACACCTGCACTCTATGCTGCTTGCAGTCCTGATTCCAACCCCAAACTATCTACCAATCAGCTTTGCATCTCAGTTACATAAGGACATAGCTGTCTTGGCCTCGATGATGCAAGCAGTACTTGGGTACATTCTTTCAAAATAATTGATTGCCTGAATTAAAATTAGCTCTTTCAACTACAATATTTTATATATTTTCATGTTTTGTAAACTTATATTCTCAAATACATCAAACTTAAAAGTACTGAAAACTTAATTTCTTATTAAATTTACTCTGAAATAAAATGCTGAGCAAATTTCAGGTAAAGAACTTACATCAGTCATTCAAATTTTTCTAAGCTCATCAGTGGAATAATATTTTTCTGACATGCCCTCTACAATAAATTCAGTTCTGAATAAATATTTTTTTAACAAAGGAGTAAATTTAAAACATTGATGATTGATATATAATACGTACTTTTTAATCAGCTTTTGTTGTTGATTAAGAATTTAAATGCCAAATTGCATGAGACTAATTTCATTTAAAAATGTGTATTGAGTACATACCAGGTGGCAATTACTGGACTAGTTGCTGGAATAGAATTAGCCAACCTGAAGAAATGTATAAAATGAGTTTTTCCAGAAGGCTATGATTAAAAATAATACTAACTTTCTCTTCGAGAGTTATATCAGATCTGATTTAAAATATGCTGTTTTAAGATGAATTATAAACTGTCAGAATTCATGGTTACGAAAAGGGATTTCCAGATATATCTAATGACTTGGAATTTGTGTTTAATCTAACAAACCACACCGACTATTGAATTTGTGCGTCTGTGAATATAAAGATTTATTGTCCCTGGAGGTAATTATTGACCCCAACATCTTATCAGTCAATATTTACCTCTTGGGCCAATAAATCTTGATATAACCTCATGAAAGTCAATATCTGTTTAATAGCATACATGGAAATCTGTAATAGTTTGATTACAGGCTTCAATGTCATACTGCCGAGTGCACCCCTTCACATCTAAGGGACATTGAATCATTGTTTCTTTTCAACATAGACAGCAACACCGCTTGTTGCTATGATTCTCTCGTTCTCAATCTGACACTCATTTGGAAATTTTTACAATATTCTTTAATTCTCCTTTGCATACAAGTTTTGCCTCTTCAATCAACATGTAAGCCCATGAAGTCTGAGACAAATTTAATGCTTTTGTAGCTGTACTGTTCACTTCTAGCATGACGCTTCATCATTACAAATAAAACAGCTTCTGTGGATGGACAAGTCTTCCAGTACAGAGTACTCCAGAGGTTGCTAAGTAAGTCATTACCCCTGCATTGTGCACATTGCAAAACATCTCCCAGACCCAGGAAGGATTCAGTGCTCTAAGATGCCAGGATAGCAGAAATGAGCATCTAATAATGAGTATGATTGTTCCTTATTCTGAGAAATTGGTTAAAGCCCATAGAGTGGTGTAGAGTTCAAGCGTTATGCTGTAACATTTGACGATATATAACTAATTACAAAGCACAGTAGTTGCTTGATGCCCTAAAAAAATGTGTTAACTAGCCTCCCTACGTGCAAATATTGAAATCATTTTGGTTGTTTCATATGCAGTTTCTAAAACATTACAAACAGTGCAAAGAACAATTAGGCTACTTCAAAGAATCCTTTAAATTGGTCAAGCAACACTATAGGCCAAGCATTAGGTTAGATGGAAGGGAACATACTCAGTGGCTAAAGTTATCCTCAACAGAGTTTTCCACACTATCTCAGAGTTTCAACAGCACCATTGGGCTTCTGATGGCCTGAGATGAGAAGTTCCACCAGGTTTCAGAGCTAGGCTTGATTTCCTTGTTAATAGACATTCACTTTTGTAAACCTGCCTGCACTGGCAATGGTTTGGGAACCAAATGCGTCTTCAGTCTACAGCATCTTTCACATTGTCCAACAGTGCGCAATCCAGGCCTGCTAGAGCAGCAAACACTGAGGAAAACTCATGTAGACATGATCAGTAGTGGGTCTGGATTCCTCCTTTCCTGTTCATACAAGCATAACCTCTGAGATCTAACAGGGCTGATGTCAGTCAACAATGAGGAAGGCACTTGAGCCTTGGGCTGTGAAGCTTTTATGATGCATGGTTAGCAAAAACAGTAGTCCCTCTCCTGATGCGATCCAGGAATGAGAAACAAAAGCAATATGACATGGTCAAACCTCGGTTCCTGCCCTAACCTACCAGCCCAGTGAGTGTGGCAGGGAGTAGCATTAACTCCCCCTCTGACAATGAGTGGAGAGATTGAGCATGAAAGGGAAGAGCCAGGGTCCAAACATTGCAGTGGACTAAGATTGGTTGCCATAAACATTAGTCTGGAGCCACTTTGCACAGAGATTTTCAAGAGATCAACTCTTTTCTGAGATCAGTCTTAGTTGAGATCAGTCTTGGTTAAGATACTTTTTCCTCCTCTGTCTATGACAGAAACCCCAAGGATGTCCTAAGCATAATACTCCATTCTGTTGGCAACCCTTACCATTTGACCTGCCAGGATGTATGAGGCTTCATTTGTAAGAACAAAGCTGGGAGACATGCCTTATCCAGTGCAAAGTGTTATAAGACCAGCACCTCTAACCTTTTTGAAGCATTGTTTCTTTTCCAGCGACTTGGGAACCTGTGACATCTCAAAGAAAAAAAAAACCTTCACATACATTTCATTTAACATTCAGCCAGGAGATAGTAGTGTCTAAAGGTTGGCGTCTGCTCAGCCTTTGGTAGAAGATGCAATCAGGATATCCCAGCTGCTTGAGGAAGTCAGGGTTGTGGGGAAAAAATATTCTCTGCAACTGTGTCGATCCAGATCATTCTCCAGTCCTGACTCTGGGGTCACTGAGAGACAGCTGAGAAAAAGGAAAAGACACACTCTGCAGCCATAGGTGTATTCAGGGTTTGTATAATTTGGGGCAAGTGGTCCATCTAGCATACCAATTTGGGTCAACAACTGAGTTGTCTTTCATTTGGCTGTTCCAGGGTTCAATTTCTCTCTCACTATGTGAGCAGTAAGGACTACTGCTGCAGGACAATCCAGGGCTACACTGACCGAGCAGGGAAAGGTCCATTGTCTGATTGGATTATGTCTCAATATCCTAATTCTTGACTGTGATCAGTGCTATTGTTTAAATGTGTCTCTCAAATTTAATGTGTTCAAAACTTAATCAACAAATTTTTATGTTGATGGTATTTGTAAGTGCATCCTTTGGGAGGAAACTAGGATTAGATAAGGTCATCAAGGTGGCTCCCCCATGATGGGACCGGTGATTGTGTAAGAAGAGGAAGAGAGATCTGAGCAGATCTTGCCCTCTTGCCATGTGAATGCCCTCTGCCATATTATCATGCAGCTCATAGGCCCTTGCCAGATGTTGGTGCCATGCTCTTGGACTCCCAGCCTCCAGAACTGTGAGCTAAATAAATCTCTATTCTTTAAAAATTGTCCAGTCTATGGTATTCAGACACAGAAACAGAAAACAGACCAGGACAATCAGCAACATCTGCATTTGGACATCTACTGCCTCTGCCTGATTCTGAGGTCTGTTCTGAAGACTCTGGTATTTCTGGAAGTCAGCTAATACTACCAGGGCCCATCCCTTCAGATGATGTTTTGCTATCTGAAACTCATAAGAACAATGTGCTATTCTGGGAGTCCTCTCATGTCTGCCCTCCTGATGGTATGCATTCTCTCTAACACCCCTCGATCTATGCTCTAAATGATCAGTAGGAGTGTATCCCCCATATCACAAAGACAGCCACTCATATATCCTTTTATTTTTGCTTAATTCTATTACGGGGTGCTGGCTTAGCCTTGCGCTGACTGGATTCTTACATCTCTAAGGTGACTCCCTTCGAGACCTTTACTACCTGCCAAACAATTCTGTTTAGTGTTCAGGATTTCATGAGATTTATTCTTAAGAGCAGTCTTTGTCCAACTATGCCAAAGGTTCACAACTCTACCTCAATGAAATTGCCTGTCACCCACCCCCAAGATAGATCTTTGATCTTTCAGCCTCTTTATGTGCTTCCAAATGTCCATGATGTGCTGGCTCACAGCACTAACTGCCACACAAACTGGGCAAATGGTTGGTTGGCACCACTCCAGACTTCTCAGAGTAGAGTGCACTGGGCAAAGCTCTTAGAGTAGGAGCAATAGCAGTAGCCAGACAGGTCACCAAAGCCCATTCATTCTAGTGCAGCCACCAGAGACCTCTCAGGGGCAGACATTGGGCTGTGTGACTTTTAAGCTGCACAGCTCCTCCCATGGTGTGATTATGGGGCCGGCGTCCAAGCCTGGTGTTGACCAGAATTGATTACTTAAGGCCTGGACCACAGTCAGTTTCCATGGAGACTTACAGGAGGCCAACTCCTTCTTGAAAGGCCAGACTGCAAGGGATACTTCTTGAATACTTCTCATATTGGTTTTGAAAAACTGCTGGCACTTCTGGGAGTAGTCCCAAATTTTATTTTGTGTAACAGATTACTATTTGTCAATTTCAATGAGTACTGTTGATATTTTAGAAAAAGAACTTAAAACAGTCCTTATAAAGAATAATGTCCTCAAATTTATTTGGTCCTTAATTTATTCTTTCATTCAAATATTTATTTAATAAAGATTGAGAGTCCCTAATCCAAAAATTCAAAATCTAAAATGCTCCAAATCTGAAAAATTTTGAACTCCAACAGGTGAAAAATTCTACACCTGACTTCATATGATAGGTGCACAAAATTATTAGAAATATTATATAAAGTTGCCTTCAGGCTATGTGTATAAGGTATAGATGAAACATAAATGAATTGTGTTTAGACTCGGGTCCAATTCCCAAGATATCCCATTATATATATGCAAATAATCCAAAATCTGAAAAAATATGAAATCCAAAGCACTTCTGGTCCCAAGAATTTTGGATGAGGGATATTCAACCTTAGTAATTATATGTCCATATATTTATTACTTAAAAATATATAAATACAACTTCCAACCTCAAAGATTTTACCATACAGTTTGAGTGAAAAAACAAATATGCTGTATGACCAGATAAATCAGTGAATTTAATAATGAATCAATGGTATAAAAATATGAGATATTACAAAGTGGTGTGGACTTAAATGCCTAATGTGGGTTGAGGTATCTGAATTAATTCAATACCACCACACTCCAATTACCAACACACCAGCTTAACTACTTAAAGGTCTCCAAACATGACTGCCTACATCAGGCCACACCCTGATTAATTTTCCACACACCACAAACAACAAAATCTTTTTAGGTGGTAAATCTGATCAGGTCAACCACCACCACCCAACTCATTCCAATTTAAATGCTACAAGGACTGCCATTGCTCTTGGATGGACAGCCCCACCCACCTCTCCAGCTCCATCTCACAACTTACCTTCTTTCCTTTTTCTTCATTTTATGTTCCTCTTGCCCCAAAGTTTTCACTCCTGTTGCTCTCACTGCTTAAAAGTCCTCTCTCTAAATGCTACCCATTGTCCAGCCCATTATCATGTCTTTGGGAAGGCCTTTCCTATACTCCTCCACTGGTTAAGTTCCCTTCCACAGATTTTCATGGTATTAGATGCCTTTGCTACATAGTAACTGTTGGACCATTACCTTTGTTTCATAATTGTTTAATTGATATTTATCTTCCCTACCAGTCTATAAGCTCCTTAAGGATAAAGCCTGTTTCTATATTTGCTCATTCTTTTATCCCCAATGCCAAACACTATGCATGGCATATAGTGGGCACTCAGGAGTTGAGGATATGAAAAGATCACTGTACGCTGGAGTGTCACAGGAGACCTCAAGGGATAGGAGGTATTTGGGGGACCTAGAGGGAGATAGGTTTTAATCAGCAGGAAAGAGTTTGGGAAATCATTTTAGCAGGGAAGAGCTTCATGAACAAGGCAGAGAAACCTGTAGAAGCATGACATCTTTGAGATGATGCAAGATTCATATTAGAAATGAGTGGATGAAAAGTTGAAAAGATAAGTATGGCAGGTTGTATTAACCAGAGATAGGAACAATAGTACCTTCCATCACTTGTGTTCTTCTGTAATGTCTACTGTGCGGTTAGCTTTTTAAAGATGTGATTATCTTATTAAAGCTTCCATTATTATTTGCAGGGAGTTGGGGAGAGAGAGCTTGTCTCAAGGAACTGTACTCAATGACTTTGACCTGGGAGCTTCATCTTTATCCCTACTTTGCCTAGATGAAGAGATCCAAGCCTTTGAGCTTGAGTTGTATTGGTATGAGACTTTGGGGTGTTCACAAAGGGTTTATGCAATTTGCATGGGTAAGAATTGTGACCAGAGAGTGGACTCTGGCAGATTATGTTTCCTAAAGACGGCAGCATCAATATCTCCACCCCACAATGCAATATAGACATTCCTGCTAACAAATAATGGTGTCTATGTCCCCTCCTGTGCAACTTGAATGGACTTTTGTGACCACCTGAACTAATAAAGTATAGTGGAGGTGAAGTCATGAGACTCCTGAATCTAGTTCATCAAAATTTTTGCAGCTTTTGTTTAGATTTCTTAGAACACTGGCTGTCCACATAACCCTTATTGCAACACTCCCTCTTGGAACCAAGCCACTTTGCTGAAAGATGCCTAAGCTAAATGGAAAGGCCACATGGAAATGCTCTCGTCAGCACTCCCAGATGAGCCACCCTTCAAGTTATCCCAGCCCGGGTACCAGACATGTCAGTGAACAAGCCTCCAGAAGATTCCAGCCACAACCATTTGAGCCTTCCCAGCTGAGGCTTCAGACAGCCAAATGTCAGAGACACGGCATTCCTCCTGTGCCGAATCTGAATTCCTGACCTAGAGGTTCCATGAGCGTAACGTGGTTGTTGTTTTATGCCACTAAGTTTGGGGTGGTTTTTATGCAGCAGTATATAACCAGAACAATAAAACCAGATTGTGAAGGACTTGCATACCAGACTGAGGAATGAAAATTTCATCCTGCATGTCAACAATTTTCTTACTCTGGTCCACAGAGACACCTCACATCCCCAGTGGCCCTGATGGAGGGCGGCATTGGGAAGGGGAGACAGAGCACTCAGGGTGCACAGACATCTGCCATCATATTTATCTGCTTTACATACTGGGCTTCCAGGTAAGCCTTTACTTAAGGCTATGATACCAAAAATAATAGAGTATAGACACTTTTCTGTCTATAAATTAATAGCTATGACTCTATAAAGTCATATTCATAAGACAGAATATCTTTTCATGGACAGGCTGCTGGAACAGTAGTTCAAAGGCTCCTCCAGGAATCTGCTACATACACGTTTGCATATTGTCCATTGTGAGGCTTGACTCTGTTATGGTCATTCTAGTAACCTCTTGCTTCCCTGGGTCTCCACGCTCTTGTCAGGCCTGTGCTCCTTCACAGGCTGCATCTTATACCTGCTGTTAATTTCTCTCCAACTGAGCTGCTATACCCACAGCGCTTCTCAGTTTAGGTCTCCAGATAGGCCCTGAAACACAATCACTTGCTAACAATGGGTTTTCAGGGCCTTTCCTCACATCTACCCATGAAATCTGAATCTTTAAGGGTTGTAATGGTCAGCTCTTCAAAATGTGAGAAATAGACTGCACCTTTTGATGAGAGTAGCTACAAAGTCACAACACAACAGGCATGGATCCAAGGAGGTCATTAATTGCAGCCCACAGTCTATCATAGAGGTAGGGGTTGGAAATATGATTTTTGAACATGTTGTCCAGGACCTAAGAGCATTTTTTAAGCCACTTCATTGAGGTAGAGTTGACATACAAAAAACTCTATGTATTTAAGGCACACAACTTGATGAGTTTGGAAATAAGTATACATGCATGAAACCATCACCATGATCTATGCCATAGACCTAGACAACATCTCCAAAAGTTTTCTTCTGCCTTCTCATATATTATTGTTATTATTATTTTTGTGATAAGAACACTTAACTTAAGATCTACTCTCTTAGAAAATTTTTAAGCATACACAGGCACCATGCTGTACAGTAGGTCTCTAGAATTTACTTATCTTGTATAACCAAAAGTCTGGACCCTTTGACTAATATCTCCCCATTTCCTACTTTTCCCTTCTCCTAGAAACCATTATTCCAGTCTCTAATTCTTTGAATTTGACTATTTTGTATATTATTCATATAAGTAGTTCCATGCATTATTTGTCCTTCTGTGTCTGACTTATTTCATGCACGGTAATGTCCCCCAGGTTCATCCATGTTGTTGAGAATGTGGCATATCTACACAATGGAATATTATTCAGCTTTTAAAAAGAAAGAAATCCTAAGAGCATCTTTTATACATTGAAGCTTAGGAACCTTGGGAATTATGAGCAAGTAACCAGACTCCAGAGCCTGTATGTATAATAAAGTCAACTCTATTACATGGTGTCAGTGTCACAAGAGCCATGGAGCGTTTCTGGGGTGCTCTTCAGAGGGAATAGCCTGTGGACACAGTACAGGCTGGATTGAAACAGAAAGAAACTGTGAGCAAGAAGACCAGTCAAGTTATTTTAATAACTTGGATACACAGTAACAAGAACATGGAAAATCAAGGTGTCAGCGGTGCTACATTCTTTTCTGATATCTCTAGGGAAGAATCTCTGTCCTTGTCTTTTTCAGCCTGCATACCTGGGCTCGCGGCCCCTCCCTCCATCTTCCAAGCCAGCAATGTAACATCTTCTAATCTCTTTCTGACTCCAACTTTCCTTCCTCCCTTTTTCCCTTATGAGGACCCTTTTGATTAGATTGCCCCCCCCTGATAATTTATGAGAACCCCCCATCACAAAATCCTTAGCTTACTCACATCTGCAAAGTCCCTTATGCCATGTAAGGTGATATATTCACAGATTCTGGGAATTAGAATATGGATTTCTGTGGGAGCCATTATTCTGTCTACTGTACTATCCCGGTCTCCTCTGGGGACCTTCTGAGGAACTTCTGTGAAGAATGCGGGGTGAGAAATCCAGAATATTCGTCCATTTATTTTCATTCCTAATTGTCTGGGGCTTGTGGGGTTGTACAGTTGCCCTGGGGGCATTAAACTGTAGGCACTTCCTGGTGGCCCGGTGGCCCCATCCGTGGGCTGAGGGAGCTCCTATGACACAGGAAAAAGCCCTCAGGCAGACAAGAAAAGAAAATTGGGTGCTTAAGGTGGGATGCCATCCTCAAGGGTGGCAACTGTGCCCCGAGGTTGCAGGTTAGTTCAGGGCTCCGGGGAAAGGTTTACGGGGCAAGGCAAGAGCCACGTCTGCTACAGATGTAGCAGATCATTTTCACTCTGAAATCCACAGCGTATTACCAGGCCCATCCAGCCTTAAACTAACTGTTTTACTCCTTGTCTTTCCATTTCCCTTATTGACAACATACCTTACAGGAAAGGACCAGAAGAAGCTTAACCAGGTCAGTAAAGTGACCACATAGTCAGGAACCTCTGCCCTTCTGGGGTTTCGTCCTTCACAGTTCATGTGACCTGACACCATCTGTCTTTATTCTATTATAGCATCATCTCTGCTCCCTAACGAGGCAGCCAATTCCTTGACAGCATGAGTTACTTTAAAAAAAAAAATAGTCTCTTTATTTCTAACTGGACTCACGGTGCTCAGTCGATGGTTGGTAACCAAATCCATGGAGAATTCGGTGCCTGTGTGGGCGCAGGAGTCACTTTAGGACTGGAACGTGGATCTGCCCAACCCAACTGGTTCTCAATGCTTTTTCAAGATTCAGTGAGTATTTGTGTTTAGTTTGAGAATGACTGAAGGGAGTTTCACCTAGGGTCTTCCTTCACAGTCTCTTCTATGTTTTTTTACTTGTACTTAAACCTCCACTTTTACAGAAAGAAGTAAGTCATGGGTTTGTAAATCGAAGATCGTATGTGATTTAAGCACTGAGTGCAATTAAGACTGAAAGTCTGCCCAAATTTAACCTCAAGAGAGTGCTACCTTAACCCCTGAATCGCTTAGGGCCCAGCACACAGTAACCATGCCACTCTGTAACACTGTGCCTGCTGGAGAAGTGGCAGGAATCCCGACCGTAGAGCCAAAGTAGGTAGGAGACCATAGCGGGACTTCCCAGCCTATAATTTCTTTTAAAAGATGAAATAAACCCTTCATTTTAAAGAGGTAAATGAATATGACAGCAAAGCTATGGGCTTTAGGAAATGCATCAATTTTATTCTAAGCTGTGGATGACACAATTTTGATGTCAGCAAGTTGGCTGCTTTTACTTAGAAAGGTATTATTAAAATGATTCCACATCTCATTATCTACTTATTTTGAAAAATGCACGCTCGCAATTTTATTGTTCATAAGAATTGCAAAGCAATTACCTAGAGCTTCATCATTTAGATTTCATGCGTATCGGTCTTTGTCTAATGAATTTAGTAGTGCCTGAATGAGTTTAAATGAGATACACATATAATTTCCAGAAGGCGAGGTCTCTCATTTTATTTTCACATCATTTGCTCTTGTGTTCTCCATGACTACTGTATACTAGAATGAAAGATTATTTCAAGGAATAAGCGAAATTGATGGAACGACCTTATTGAAGTCCACATGGAAGGGGAGTTGACTTTCCACAGCCATTTCCACAGATTGTCTTCTTCACTTCAGTTTGCTTCCTATGTCAGGGCATTTGAAGGAGAAATAGAAGGCAGATATGCTTTATTTACTTCCATTCAGAGAACATTTATTAATATCTCCTTTACTATTTTATACCACTGTCACAACATACAGATACACAAAAAATGGTAATCATTATGTCACTGGATTGAAATTTATAGCTAGAGCAACAATATAATGAATAAGAAATACAATAACTAAATTATATTACATGTTATTCAATATGTTTCTGGAAGAGTCTAAAACACTCTGTTGGGTCAGATTTGAGTAATAAGTTATTTACAACTGGACAGAACTCGTTGGCACTTGGGAATCACATGAAGATAGTATCACTTCAATCAAAAACCACATTTATGCTAATTAGAGAGATGATCTCACTGTTGAGTTATAATGTCCTCTTTTATTTCTCATATAAATCCATCACTTTACCTGCTTTTTCTCTCACACTACTGGTATATGCTTAATAATCCTGTATGTTAAAGGATTTTATCTCTATTCCTTGATTTAGAATGCATCTTACTTTATTATCTTAGGTAGCATGTATGAGATGCTAACAGTTTTTATTAGAATAAAAATAATAATTTTTTTAAATTAATGTATTTTTCATTGTTGTCCTAATCACCTAGTCTGGCAGAAACTAATGTAGGCAGTTTGGAGTTATCTTTGACTCTTTTTCTCTCTCTTCCCATATGTTCAGTAAAGCCTTGTAAATGATATCAGACAGAGCCAGATAGCCAGAGCACAATCTAACTACTAATTTTACAGTTTGGCCTAAATGTTATTTACTTTCAACTGAACATGGATACATTGAAGCATACTTAAAACAGTATCAGAGAAAGCAGTTTAGTGTGAACCTTGATACTGAACCACAGAATACAAATTAACACAGTTTTAAAGGAGTCACTTATGCATGTGCGTCTTACTTTTTAACATAGTCTTTTACTTATAAAAGCCATTTATTCTTCAGAAATGTATTAGTCATAGCTTCACAGTGGTTCCTGCCAGTTCCCCACCTCCGCCCCAAGCCCATGCCCCACCCCATATTCACACATTATTTTCCTCATCTGGTCCTAACCAAGGCCCAGGCTTCCAACATCCCTTTGCAAACTGATGTTCACAAACTCTGTGTTTCCTTGCTCCCATTATCAGTTCAAAACGAAATATTGCAAATTTCCCTGAGTTCTCAGAAAATATAGATCTCCTCAGCCTGACATTCAAATCTTTCAGAATCTGGTTTTAGCTAAACTCTCAACTAAAACAAGTCCACTTCTCCAACTGGACTGGCTGATAGCCTGGTCTCTGCATCTCATTTGCCTATTTTAATCCTAATACCTTTCTTCACAGTGTCTACCTCCCATCCATCCAAACATACCTCTCCTACATCAACAATCTTTTGGAAACTTTCACTTACCAGCCCAATCCACAGCAATCACTCTTGCTTCTAAATTCTTGCAGTAATTTTCCTTTCCTGTTGTCCTGCTGACAACAACAGATGAGTAGGGCAGCATAGGCAAGTGGGAACGATTACCGGCCCTGCTAAAAATAAGTAGCCCACCAAGCCTGAGACTCCCTTCCCCCACATAAAGACACTGGCAAGTGGGAGGTTCCAGGAAGGGCAATCCTGCCACCATAAGCACCTCATCCAGGAAGCATCTTTGCTCCCTTATGAATGAGACTCCCCTCTCCTACCTAGGGACAACAAGTAGCTGGGATGGCTGACAAGGAGGATTCCCACTACAATATATGGCCCAGCCTGGGACGCTTAGTCATCCCCAAAATAAAGTAAAATATTCATAAAACTAAATGAAAATGATAACACGACATATCAAAATATGTGGGATGTAACTAAAGCAGTGTTCATAGGCAAATTAGTAGCTAACAGTAGAAAAGTGGAAAGATCACAAATCAATAATGTATCATAAGTTCCTATGTCAGGGCACTAGAAAAGGAAGAGCAAAATTAACCCAAATAAGGAAATAATACAGATAAGAGAAGAAATCAATGAAATTTAAAAAAGGAAAAGGATAGAGATAATAAATAAAACAAATATCTGATTCTTTGAAAAAAATCATTAAATTGATAAAGTTTTGACAAGATTGACAAAGATTAAAAAGAGAAAACAGAAATCACTAATATCAGGAATTAAACAGGGAATGTCACTACAGATCCTGCAGGCACTGAAAAAAATAATAGGAAATATAAACAATTTTATGTACGTTCATAAATTTGACAACTAGAAGAAATGGATCAATTCCTCAAAAACTGCAAACAACAAAAACTCAACAAGGATGAAGATCACCTGAATAGTGTTATAAGCATTAAAGAAATTATATTTGCAATTCAAAATCTTCCAAAAAGACATCTCTAAGATCAGATGGTGTCACTGGAGAATTCTACCAAAAATTAAAAGCACAATTAAAACTATTTTATACATTTTCTTCCCTAAAAACAGAATTAGAGGGAGCACTTCCCAACTAAGTTTAAGAGTCTATTATTAACTTGATACCAAAACTAGAAAAATACAGCAAAAAAAGAAAACTACAGATCAATATCTCTCATAAACTTAGATACAAAAAATCCTCAACAAAGCATTAACAAGTTAAATCTAACAAGGTATAAAACAGATTTTAAACCATGACTAAATGAAATTTATTCCAGGTATACAAGGCTGACTCAACACTTAAAATCAATCACTGTAATCCACCATAGCAGTAGGCTAGAAAAGAAGAAGCAAATGATCGTATCAATTGATGCTGAAAAAGTATTTGACAAAATCCTACACCTGTTTATGGTAAAAACTCTCAGTAGATAAGGAACAAATGAAATTACTTTAATTTGATAAAGAATGTCCATAAAATATAGCTAACAAAATACTTCATGGTGAATGTTTCCCCCTAAAATTAGGAACAGATAAGATGTCCATTCTCACCACTTTTATTTAACACAGAATTGGAAGCTCTGTTCACTTAAATAAAACAAGAAAAATAGATAACAGGCATATGAACAGTAAAGGAAGAAATAATACTGTCCTTATTTGTAGATGACATAATGTTCTACTTGAAAACACTTAAGGTGTCTTGAAAAAACTCCTAGAACTAATAAATAAATTCAGCAAAGTCACAGGAAACAAATTGGACAGCAAAAACTAATTGTATTTCTATATAGAAACAATAAGCATGTCAAAATTGAAATTAAAAACAATGCAATTAACAATAATTACAAAGGAAATGAAATACATAGATATAAACTTCACAAAATATTAACAGAGCCTGTATGCTGAAAATTAAAGAGTCCTGATGAAGTAAATCAAAGAAGAACTATATAAATGGAAAGACATACTGTGTTCATAGATTGGAAGACTTAACATAGTAAAGATGCCTGTTCTTCCCACGTTGATTTGTGCATTTAATGTAACTCCTGCCAAAATCTCAGGAGGATTTTTCTGTTGTTTTTGACCTAGACAAGCTTACTTTAAAATTTATGGAAAGGTGTAAACTCCAAAATAATTAGGATAATCTTGAAAAAAAGAATCAAGAGGGAGAAAAGAGGGTACTCAATATTAAGGCTAACTATATACCTTCAGTAATCAAAACTCTGTGGTATTGATGGGAAGATGCATAGATCAATGGGACAGAATAGAGAACTCAGAAAAAGATTCGCACATATATACCAGTGTGAATGTACCAGTCCCAGAAATATAAGCAGGCTGTAATATGAAAGGAATCTCATTGTGTTCCCCTTGATCACATGCTTTGTTTTTTGATCCAGCATAACCATTTTATTTGGAATGGAACAAAGTCACAAAAGCAATTCAGCAGACAAAGGATAGCCCTTTTAACAAATAATGCTGAAGACATTGGATACATTTTATACAAAAATTAACTCAAAATGGATCAGAGATATAAATGTAAAGTATAATACTATAGAATTTGTAGGAAAAATGTATAAGGAAATTTGGGTGATCTAAGGCTAGGCAAATAGTTCTTAGATATGACACTTAAAGCATGATTAAAAAGGGAAAATGATAAATTGACCTCATCAAAATTAAAAATGTTTGGATGAAAAAACAAGTTACTAGAAGAAAATATTTGCAAATCATGTATCTGACAAAGGACTAGCATCTAGAATACATAAAGAACTCTTTATATGCACAGTAAAAATAAATTCAATTAGAAAATGGACAAAGAACATGAAAAAACACTTCACAAAAAAGGACATATATGCATCAAACTAAAAAGCTTCTGCACAACAAAGGAACTAATTAATAGAGTGAAGAGACAACCCACAGATTGGAGAAAACATTTGTAAACCATACATCTGATAAAGAGCTAATATCCAAAATACCTAAAGAACTGAAACAATTCAGTAGTAAAAAATAAATAACCCAATATATTATAAAAATGGGCAAAAGACCTGAATAGACATTTCTCAAAGGAAGACATACAAATGGTCAATAGATACATGAAAAAATGCTCAACATCACTAACCATCAGGGCTGCAAATTAAAGCTACAACGAGATATCACCTCATATTTGTTGGCTACTATCAAAAAGACAAAAAATAATGAGTGTTGGGGAGGATGTGGAGAAAAGGGAACCCTTATACACTGTTGGAGGGAATGTAAATTAGCATAGCCATATGGGTAACTATATGTAGATTACTTAAATAACTAAGAATGAAATTATTATATGATTCAGAGTTGGGTATCTATCCAAAGGAAATGAAATCATTATGTGGAGGAGATATCTGCACTCCCATGTTGATTGCAGCATTATTCACAATAGCCAAGATATGGAAGAAACCTGTGGACATAAACAGATGAATAGATAAAGAAATGTGGCCCTTCATTTCTGGATCATAGCCACAGACCCACAATTCATCTCCAGTTATGACCTTTTTGAGGAAGTCTTGTTCATTGGTAGAGGTTTGAAGCAAGTCATTAGCAAATGCAGCGTGATGTTCCTTCTGCTGTGCTAGCAGAAGCTGTGGAATGCATTTTGCCATGGCACCTTTCATGCCAAGATCCTGCATCAAAATCTCAGACACAGCAGTTTTTGGAATCCCCAGATCAGCTTCTAGTTCTTGCACTGTCAGTTGCTGATCTTCGTTGATTGCAGCCCACACACGTTCAACATTCTCAGGTGTTCTGCTTGTTGCAGGCCTTCCAGAACATGGGTCACTTTCAACAGATTCTCGACCATCTTTGAAGCATTTGTGCCACATGTTTTATCTGTGCTGCACTCATTGCATCATCCCTGAAAGCCTCCTGAATCATGCAAATAGTTTTCACAGAGGAATGTTCAAGCTTAACGCAAAATTTGATGCAGATTCATTGCTCTGCTCACTCAGTCATTTTGAATGTGATGGCCACATAATACACATGTTCATTCAATGGCATTTACAGCCCCGCTGATTAGCATAGTGAAATCATCATTGTCCACGCATATGCATTCCAGTCCACTCTCTTTGGCTGCCAGGTTACATTGATGTCGTGCAAATCATTTTTGTTATATTAACAATGGCTGGATACTTTCCAGACAGACCTTGTATACAATGAAATACTATTTAGGATTTAAAGAGAAGAAAATTCATGATCACATGGAGACAGAGAATAAAATGATGGTTACCAAAGGCAGGGAAGGGTAGCAGGGAGGAAGGGATAAAGTGGGGATGGTTAATGGATGCAAAAATATAGTTAAATAGTTAGATAGAATAAATATTTGAGAGCACAACAAAGTGACTATAATCAACAGTAAGTTAGAGTATACTTTAAGATAACTAAAAGAGTGGAATTGAAATGCTCCAAACACAAAGAAATGATAAATGCCTGAGGTGATGGATGCCCCAATTACCCTGACTTAATTAATTCACATCATATACCTATATCAAGACATCACATGTCCCCTATAAAGATATACAACTATTATGTACCCAAAATAATTAAAAATTTAAAAAGAAGGAAATTTTGTCATTTGTGACAGCATGAATTAACCTGAGGATACCCCAAGCTAAGTGAAATAAACCACATGCAGAAAGACAAATGCTGCATCATCTCATTATATGTGGGATATAAAAAGGTAGAACTCAGAGAAGTAGAATGATGGTTACCAACAGCTAGAGGGAGGGTGAGGGAATGGGGAGATGTTGGTCTTAGGGTAAAAACTTTCAGTTAGGTGGAAAAAGTTTTAGAGATGTATTGGACAGCACAGCGACTGTAGTTAATAATAATGTATTGTATATTTTAAAATTGCTGAAAGAGTAGATTTTAAATGTTCTCACAACAATAATGATAAGTATGTGAGATTATGGATATGTTAATTAGCTTGATTTCATCATTCTGTAATGTACACATATATCAAAATATCACACTATGTATCATAAATAAATACAATTATTATTTATCAACTAAAATGACATAAAATAAAACAATATAATAATAAAGAAGATATATTAATACAAATGGCAAATAAGCAATAAAAATAGCTTCAACATCATTAGACATTAAGGGATTGCAAATTAAAACCACAATGAGATATCCCGATATATGCTGCAAAATGGGTAAAATAAAAACTAGTGAGAACACCAAATATTGTCAAGATTGCAGAGAAATTGGATCACTCACACATTGCTTGTGAGAATGTAAAATGGTACAGTCACTCTAGCAACCAGTTTAGTAGTTTCTTATAAAACTATTCAATTGCCATACAATCCAACAATTACATTCTTCAACCTTTATTTCAAAAAAATGAAAATTTGTGCTCGCACAAAACTTATGCACAAATGTTCACAGAAGCTCTAGTCATATGTCATTTAACAAGTGGCTGATTAAACCAACTGTGGTATGTCCATACCATGGAATTCCACCCAGCGATGAAATGGAACTAACTTGATACATGCAACAACTTGGATGACTCTCCCAGGGAAATTATACTAACTGAAAAACAGCCAATACAAAAGGTTACATACTGCATGGTTCTATTTACATAACATTCTTGAAATGATAAAATTATAGAAAAGGTAAAAATATTAGTGGCTGCCTCATCAGGGTCAGGGATGGTGTGCCGGTAGTTGGTGTTATTATAAAATGGCAACTTGAGGGATCTTTGTGATGCCAGAACTTGACTATCAACATCAAGATCATGATTGTGCTCTTATAGTGTAATTTTGTGAGACGTTATCACTTCGGGAAACTGGGTAATTGTTACCTGGATATCTCTGTAATATTTCTTACAACTGCATGTAAATCTACAATGATTTCAAAATAAATAGTTTGATGTATTTAAAAAAGTGAGAATGTGGGATGGATGGTGTCATTACAGCCATCACTGGAAACAAGATTTACTGCACAGTCCAGCAAGAACTGCAGGATTCCCTCTGACAGGACCAAGACTGCTGACCATTCTCTGGAGCAGCGCCACTTGGAGGTGGGGAGCCTACCATGACACTCCTTTTAACAATGGTGACATCCAATTCATTCCTAAATTTCACCACTGCTTATTACTTATTCTCCTTTGAATCTTTTCTCCTACCCCAAAATTAGCAGAGGAAAGATAGAAAACTTGATAACTGCTTTCTTGTTACCACTGAATTCATTTCCTCCTGAAATAGGCTCAATGTAAGAACCATGGAGAAAGGGAAAGTGCTGGGAAGCCCACTGTTCAGGTCCTGCATTTTCTCGAACACCTCCCGCCTTTTCAACTGAACAATCCTCACTCTCCAACCCAGTGGGCTGGGGACTGGGAAGGAGGCGGGGGAGAGGTCACATGTATACCTGGCAGGACCATTTTAAAATCCTCCAGCCCCAGAATAAGAAGCAGGAGGTCACATGGAAGGAACCCCACGGTGTGCTCCGATCACACACTTTGTTTTCTGGTCCCCTAGAACTGTTCCATCCTTCGTGGCCCGAACATTGCAAACATGAAATAAATGTCAGTTCTTCCACACCAATTCCCCGTGCCCAGATTTCCTAACTTGAAAATGAAGAGAAAGCTATTATTTCACTATGCATTTCATTTTTAATTTATCAGAATTCTTAGAATTTATCTCAAATTCTTTTTGTCTTTCTCCAGCTGGTGTGCCTGGGAGGAAGAGGATCACTTCTATGCACGTGAGAAAGCCTGGGGAAAGGGGCGAGAGGAGTTACAGGTACTGCCATCTGGGAAATGACAGAAGGGAGCAGGACTTTCCTTTAGTAGCATTCTCCAGGAGAAACCCTATCTTACACGTTTGTACACACTGAATACTCCTTGCACAGCAGGCTCAGGGGTGTAAATTTATCAGGAGGCATGGGCTTTTCTATCAATAATCAGCCCTACTGGTTGCTCTACTTCAGCTTTCAACCCTATTCTGTTCTATGCTAATGGTTCCCAATACTAAAATCACCTGAGGAGCTTTTAAAATATACATACACTTAGGCTTCAGGACAGGAGCTTCTCCTTATGTAGGTCTGGGGGAGGAGGGAGTGTCCCAGGTGTCAGAGTGTTTGAAAGGTCTCCGGGAGGTTCTGTGCAGTGGGGTTGAGAATCAATGATCTATGGTAAAGAGCGATCCTCTTCAAATGCAGCTGTGAGCCTATTTCTCACTTTTGTAACCCAGGCAGCTGCTTCTCAGCACTTCCCTGGTTCCTAGCCTGGGATACAGGACAGAATCATTTCTAGGGATTTTTTAAAAGTGCAGATGTCCTAGTCTAGAGCTATTAAATCTGAATCAGAGGGCATTGTCTAACAGCTCCACAGATAATTGTAGTGCCCACCCTGGCTAAGAACCATTGATAGAATCTAAAATATAAACTGCTTTCAAGACTGCCACCCCCTATGGCCCGCCACTGACTGGCTTTTCTCAGTTGCTGTTTTGCCTACAGGCCTATTTCCAACCATGTGAAACTACCTGCGCTTCTCTGAACAGAAGCTCTGATTCCTACAGCAGCTCACACTCCTCACTTTCCCTCTACTTCTCCAGCTGCTCCTTTTTCTTACTCTTTTGCAAATTTCTCTTCCTCTAAAATGGAATCAAATAAGTACCCAAGGCTCTTAATCACAGTGTGTAATTCAATATTTATTTTGAATGAATTAAATAAACGTGTTGTGTATTTTCACAACTTCAGGCCGTGGGGTGCTTTGTTTTCTGCCAGGATTATCCCTTCCCTTTCCAAATTTTAAACTCCTATTTATCATTTAAAGTTCAATTCATTCTTCTACATCTCTATAGACAGTAACGTTAGGTACTCTCTTCCTTATGTATTCACAGTATACACTTTATTGTAGAGTCTGTTATGAATGACTGCTTGTTTGGCTATCTGTCTCCACCCAGTAAACAGTGAAATCTTTAAGAATGGGAGGATGGAAGAAGACATTGAATATTGTGACTGCTAGGATTAACATTTTTGTGTGCATGGACTTGAGAAATATTACTTTGTGCCTATTCTGTGTAGGAGTCCATGCTACTTAGATGAATTTAGTTATGTTATCTAATTTGTTTTTTCTGTTGGAATAAATATATGATCTATATTTCTCTCATTTTAAAGGGAAACATAAAAATATTTACCACAAATTCTTCTCAGATATGTAAAAAAGTTAATTAGTGGAATAGTCATTATGCATGTTTAAATCCTTAGAAATCTCCTTTGAGAAAGGAAAAGCTCCAAATTGATACGAGATGGCAAACAGGGCTGATCCAGTTGGGAAAAAATGAAATATTTAGTATCAGAAAAATCCAGATTTGTTGAAAATAGAAGTCTGGAGCTTTGTTGTTTGGGGCTGAACTGTCTTGAACCAAATTTCTGAGAATTTTTTTGGATACATTTAGTTAATATTAAAAATATAACTGTCATTAGATTTCCAGGAAGGTATAAGAATCACAGCTTTGACTAAACTCTCAGATTTCAAAACCCAGAGCTACAAATCAACATTCCACTACATATCACACTAGAAATAAAGTGCCCTGCAGGATTACAGGTTTAAAGATTAAAGGAAACAAGCACTGGCATTTAGGAATATAAAAGTTGTAACAAACAAGCTCTGAGTGTTTAAAGCTAAATAAACACCATTCCTGCCCTCAAGGAGTATGAAACATAAACAAATAGTACACAAGATGTTTGAATACAAATAAAATGATGTACACATTCAGAGAGAGTTGCAACTGTTTCAGAAAAAGACCCCATAAGGTCAGTATAACTTGAACAGGGAATGTGACTGGGTTAACATCCAAAATATATAAGGAACCCGAACAACTCAATAGCACAAAAACAAATAACCCAGATTAAAAAATAGGCAAAGGACCAGAACAGACATTTCTCAAAAGAAAACTACAAATAGCCAGCAAGTATATAAAAAGATGCTCAATATCACTAATCATCAGAGAAATGAAAATTAAAACCACAATGAAATATCACCTATACCTGTTAGTATGGCCATTATCAAAAAGACAAAAGATAACAAGTTGGTGAGGATGCAGAGAAAAAGAACTCTTGTACACAGTTGGAGGGAAGGTAAATTAATACAGCCATCATGGAAAACAGTATGGAGCTTCTTCAAAAAATTAAAAGTATTAATAGAATTGCCATTTGATCAAACAATCCTATTTCTGGGTATATTTCCAGAGAAATCGAAATCAGTAATATCTACATTCCCATGTTCATTACAGCTTTATTCATAATAGCCAAGATATGGAAGCAACCTAAGTGTCTATCAACAGGTAAATGGATAAAGAAAATGTGTATACACACAATAGAATGTTACCTGGCTTTAAAAAAGAGGAAAATTCTGTCATTTGCAACAACGTGGATGAACCTGTAAGAGACTATGCTAAGTGAAATAAACCAGGCACAGAAAGACAAATACTGCATGATGTCACTTATATATGAAATCTAAAAGAGTCAAACTCAGAAGCAAAGAGTAGAATGGTGGTTACAGAGACTAGGGGAGGAAAGTGGGGAATGGGGAGTTGTACAAAGTTTTAGTTAGGAGGAATACGTTTTAGAGATCTTTGGTACAGCACAATGACCATAGTCAATAATAAGGTATTATGTACTTGAAAATAGCTAAGAAAGTGGATCTTAAATGTTCTCACAATAATAATAAGTACCTGAGGTGATGGATATGTTAATTAGCTTGATCAACTCTTTCTACAATGTATATACATAGATCAAAATATCACCTTGTACACTTTAAATATACACTATTTTTGTTTGTCAACTATACCTTAACAAAATAGATAAATAAAAAGGAAAGAAGGAAAGAAAGAAAATTAAAATGTGAGAAACAGAGAACAATGGGGTGTGTGTTGGGAATGGCAAATTATCAAGTTTGACTGCTACATTGGACCCATTTTAAACAATAGTTAAAGACGAGGCTGTAGAGGACAGTAAAGCCTTCAAATACATGCTGGTTAAGCATTTTTCACAGTAGTCTCATGGGTAGACAGTGAAGCGTTCTGGTTAGGAGAATGGCAGAATCAGTTGTACTTTTAATCTGACAAATGTCAGTGTATCGAATGTATAGGAACCACCAGAATTTGGCCACTATCAGACCGGAAAGAAAGCTGTTGTAATTGTGTAGAAGTTACCCTATTGGAACCTGAAGTAATGATGGCAATGTGGATCCGATGGACAGAGAGGTGCATTCTGGGTAGATCAAGAGGGAAGGAGGAATCAGAAAAGTTTTGAGCCTGGGTGTCTTGACAAAAAGGTAGACCATTGGCTTGAGCTTATTGGAGGAAGAAAAGGTCCTCCAGGGAGAGTAGAGTTGAGAAAAGATGTTTAGTTTTTACTTTAGATAAGGTGGTAGAAGTTGGTCTTTTGCCACATAGAAGGGAAGGAGCCAGTTAAAAGAGAGTGAAGATTTAAGAAGGAAAGGAATTAAGGGAAATAACAATACAGGGAACAGAAAAAAAAAAAAATCCAAATCCAGGTGGAAGGCACTGACTCGGAAAAAGGTAGGATCCTTCCCACTCTGATACAGAGGAGAGGGAGGAGAATGCACAAAGGCAGACCTTAGGCATCTGAATGATTGAAATTTAATGAAACAATTGAGCTTCTCTCGCAACAGCAATAAATTTGCAGGAACAAAAAGAGAGCTCAGGAGAAAATAGAATTTCTAAATTTAAAACAGGAAAACTAAGTCCTCACCTTGTGCAGTTTCCTTTGTCATGTTGTACAGATTTTAAAAATATACTCAAAGATATTTTGCACAAACAAAAAACATCAATGTCAATGTGGGATTGAGTAAGGCAAATGAGCAGAGTGCTGTTTCATTACACTTCAAGATTTATAGCAGATAAATATGAAAATGTAGGATGAGCAAACTTCCACTTGTCTACGTGAACTAATTGCAATTTTGAGAGAGGAAAAAAAAGCACAGTTACAGGGAAAGTTAAATGTCACTATTCCTTTCCATCTTCAAACTTCATCTTCATATTTCCAAATCCAAAGAGACTAAATGTGTTAACAAAGAAAATAATAAAAAATAGACTCAGATGATCCTAGAATTAGCAATACTCAGAAGTCATTTATAATACTTCACTCAATGCAGAAATTCACTCATAATTTTACTGATACAGAGTCGCCCACCTGCTGTCTGAATGATTTCCAGGATGGTAAGCTCACTATATTTCTGGACACACCCTTCCATTTGAGGGAGACATTTCCTTTTTCCGTTTATGTGGAATCTGCCAGCCACTTCTGGAGTAAGGTGGACTAATTCTGCTCCCTCCCCGAATAATAGCTGGGCAAGTATTTGAAGAAGATAGTCATTCTCCATCCCCAAGTGTTCTAATCCCTCAGCTAAGTATCTCTCCGTCTAATCTTTTTAGTGAGAGAAGCTTTGCTGACCCAGTGCTTTTCCCTGGTGAACTCAAAGTCCCCTTTTGGTGGAGAGGGGGAAACCATCACACTGATGGATGCGGTTCAGTCATCTTTCTCCCCCTTCTCCTGCAATTATGTCTCTATTTCTACTACTTCAGCTTTCAGCTGTAATTTGTCACATCGTTGACTCATCTACCACAGCCAAACTCTCCAAATATTCCATATGCTCCCTTGCATTTTCCACCAACGTTGGTAGTTAGGTTAGGGGCCTGCGACTCGTTTTGTCTACATGATTCTGAAAAAAAGGGACATGTGTTACTTCCTGGCTGAAGCAGTTAGAAGCCACTGTGCCCTCTTCCTCCCCCTTTTCCACTCCTGTGGCCACCTTGAAGGTCTAAAAAATGGAAAAGCATCACCTAACTCACTTAATCAGCCAAGTATCTTATTGTTAAACTACTGATGTTGGGGGGATTATTTATTTGCAGATTTTAAAAATGATTTGTTTTATTCTGCAAAGCCTTTCCTATTATGACTGTGATCAACAAATATTCATATCATTTTTCACATGGACTTCTTTTAAGCTAGATCTTCCTCCTTCTTCTGATTGAATTTGATTATCTTAGTCCCTGAGACAACAGCCAAGGAGATATTACAGGTTTACTCTATAAAGTAAAAATAAGACTTTTTAAGCAGTTATCTTATATTTATTAACACCACATATTCCCACTGCATTAAATTGTGTTGAATCAGAAGTTAAGTCTAAAATATTTTAAATATTTTAAGAATCCTGGCTATTATCAGATTTTTAATGCTGAGCAATTATTTTGTAAAGCAAGCAACCATTCTAACTTCTTTGTTCCAAATTCTCACAGATAGCCTACAAACTAGGTAATTGCTACAAATATTCCATAAAATGCTGGTAAAAACAACTGATTCTTTGCCATTTAGTTTTATTTCTCCCTTTTGCAGCCCTGGTACTAGAAGTAGGTGTTCTAGAATGCAAACTTCTTAAGGAAAAGAACCATGCTGTGTTTTTCATGCCTTTCGCTATGCCTAGGACAATGCTGAGAAAGTCCTAAGTGTCTGATGGCAGTGAAAGTGCCCCAGCTTTAGAATGACATGCCTTTTAACCCAGTTCTGCTGCTCAATGACTATGTGATCTAAGACAAGTTATGTGGCCTTTCTGGACCACAATTTTCTCACCTGCATGTTTGGGTAAAATAATTCCTGCTTCACAAGGTCTCTAGCTCACACCTCTCTTCTGAGTCAGAGCTCATAAACAAAACTTGCTTTTTGACACCTCCAGTAGAATGTCTAAACACTCTTTCAAACAGAGCTCTTCATTAGTCATAGGCTGAAACCTGCACATCTTCTATGGGTTCTCATCTCATTACCTGACACCGCTGTAGAACCAGCTCTTCCATTTCCTTCCCTCTCTTTCTCTTACGTCCACATCTCATCCATCAACAAACCCTGCTTATTCTATCTCCCAACTATATGTCTCAGCACCATTCACACCTCGTTTCTGAATCAGCATCCTCTCTTGCATTGCTTACTGACTCTTCTTGTTCCAATGTTCACTCTTTCTTAATCAATATCTTCAAAGAAACAAGAATAATATCTCAGATATATAAATCAACAGATCTTGCTACAATTCGCCTTATAATGGCCTTTATAATGGCCATTATAAAGGTTTCAAAGAAGGGGTGAAGAGAAAAGACTTCTAATACAAAATTAATTCTATCTGTCTCTCGAACCTAGAAGACTAGAGCTCTGATACTAACAGGAAAGTTGTTCAGTAGAATTACCCTAAAAGATAGGACTAAATAGTCTTCCCTGAGAAGAAATGGACTTGACACGTAGAGAAAACCACTGATGGACTTGCATATCAAAAATGAATTAACTGGAATAATACGTTCTGGCCATTTGCAGTAGGTGTATATGTGCTGAAAAGTAGATTGTAGACAGGAAGCTGACAACAGTAACCCAAACAGGAAAAATTAATGGCACTGAAAACACAAGCACTGGTGATGAAGATGGGGAAATACAGTAAATCTAAGAGAGGCAGTTAGGAGCAGATTCAGTGAAATTCGGTGAGTGATGGGATATGAGCAATTTGGTAGCATCTCTTTCTGAAAGAGTCCGGGCCGGAATGTGAGAGTCTGCACGAGGAGGCTGATTCGCTCATTTCCACAGTCAGGCACACTGCCTGCAGCTCAACTAACACTTAACCACAGTTTAGCATTCTCAGCTATTAAAATATGCCAACCAAGAATTTTTTGAAAAGTAATATTTCTTTTTTTCTTATTTTTTGTCCTCTTAAGCAATTTGAATATAAAATATTTACAAACAGATCTTCTTTCAAAATAATTCACAAACTAATTAGCTCTATTGACCCTACCTTCTCACCACCAGTAGCCAATTTTCTATGGAAGTTTGTGGGTCATTAATATCTCTTCGTAGCAAAATACATTAATTTTTTAAAAAATGGTGTGATAGATAATCTTAACCTTTCGTTCCTAAAATAACTAAGTATCAAGAATCTTGAAAAAATGTTTCTTGAAAACTTGGTAAATTTTCAGATTAGATGCAGTCAACTAGTGTTAATCTAGAATGCTGTAACTGAATTCACTCTGCTGCTGTTAACTCCCAGCTTTCCAGTGGGTTCAAGTCTGAATGCAGTGTTCACAATGACTCTCACCTGGACCATGATTTAAACCAAAAAGAATTTTTATTCTTTGACTTTGAAGATAGGGCTGCATCCTCAACCAAGTTATTGGTTGTCTGGAAACTTTAATTCCACTTATTAGAAAGTGGAATTCCTGTATTCTTGGACATTGAGCATAATGTCTAATAGTCAACACATATTCAATATATTGTAAGAATAATAATAGTAGTATTAATAGTAACAATAATAATAATACCAGTTAATATATATTGAGGACTTCCAGGCACATAAGGGTTTTTTATTACCTTATGAAAACAAACTTCTAAATGAGGCAGGTCCAAGGTTAATAATTAACTTATGCAATAATATCAGGCTTTTACATCTGTTTCTCTGTGTAGCTCTTGACTCTTCCCTTATACACGCAAGATAGCTGCTGCAGTCCCAAGCACCGCAAGCATCTTTAGAAAATATCTCCAAAAACAAGAAGGAGAGAGCGTGAGAGAGACAGAGACAGAGAGACAAAGAGAGGAAGAGAGATTCTTTTAGATACATCTTATTTCTTTTTCACTAAAGAACATTTTTTTTTCCCCAGAAGCCTCAACAGACTTCTCCCGTGTCCTATTAGGGGCAGAATGGAATTGTGTGCCCATCTCTTAACCAATTCTTGGCAAAGGGTGATGGCATCGCTACAGCTGACTTAGTCCTATCAAGTCTCATCCCCTGACACTGGGGGAGGAACCCACCCACCCTGAACACCTTATTACTCAGTACCTGGACAAGATCTGATTCTCTCAGCTAGGGATAAGGAGAGGGAGCTCTCAGCAGAGCACTGTTCACCTTGGGTAGATCTTATTAATATCATCAAATAAATGAGGATGCTGAGGTTCAGGGGTGTGGAGTAACCAGCTCAAGGTCACATAGCAAGCATGCCGCAAAGACGGAACTTGAACCCAGCCTCATTTAAGTGACTGCAGAATCCAAAATCTCATCAACTTGGCTATGCGGTTCTCAATCAGTGTGTGAAGCATCATACAATTTCCAGGCTTTCCTCTGGGAAAGAGAGAAAAACAGCATTCTTTATTCCTAATCCTCCATAGAAATATTCTAGATCCTCACTGAAGGACAAAGGGAGGTGGGTCCTGGGGAACTCCAGAAAGAGAATAGCCGTGGCACCAGGTCTTGCCATCATCCCTGGGTATTGAGGAAAGTGGAGCAGCACCTTATGAGGGGAGACCAGGAGTCAGGGCTGCGGGACGAGGAGAGGACACGCTCCACCACTCCCCAGGACAGAGCGAACACCCGGACTGTGGGAGGGGAGGGCAGGGTCCAGGGCCCAGGAGCTCCTGCCCACCACGGAGGCATCTGGGAGATTGGGGTGGGAATGGAGATAGAGTTTGTGGAGCCATAGTGCCTCTTGGAAAGTGCACCCCACAAGCAAAAGACACAAATGTTTAGTCTAGACAACAGTGGAGCATCTGTAGCCGACACAGCAGCAACTCAGTGCCCCCAGCCTACCTCCATCCTGTTTCTGGCAAAATATCCCATCCACACCCCAACGATCTCTAAGTCCTGGAGAAGAAAAGCCTTCAGATCACACCTGCCAAACATATCTTATGCTTTTAGTTAGTCATTCAAAGCCTTTCATCATCTCATGGCATTTCCCACTTGTTTTCCAAATCTGTTTATAGGAATAGGTCAGTTCACATGAGTTGCCCCTAAATTTGTTTTGCAAAGTACTTACCCACACATGTGTTTGTACTGGGTTTCCTTTAACTACATGATCTATGCTATCTCTCTGATTATATTAATTCTATTTAATCCTAAAGGTGTTCAATAAATGTCGCTGGTTCAATCCACTAACCATTTGCTTGTGTGGGCATATGCAGGTACATTTGCTAAAACACACACACAGGTTAGATGGTTAGGAAGCACCACACTGAAATAAATTCTAAGTGGATAAAACATTAAATATAAAAAATACAACAATAGAACTTGTAGAAGGAAATAAATGTGAATTTTTGATAATATTTTTTGAAAAAAGTTTGGTGCATGTCACCAAAAACAGAAACCACAAAAGAAAAGAATATAAAGAAACGTCAAATTTAAATATGAGAAAAATCACTGTAAAAAAGGAAAGATTAAAAAAAGAAACTAAAAAATATTATAACATATCAGACAAATGGTTAATGGTTTTAATATATAAAAAGCTCTTATATGTCTTAGGAAAGATTAGCAGCAGTAAGGAAAATTGGCAAAGACTTTGGAATATCGAATTCCTAGAAGATAAGCAAATTCCAATAAATACTTAGGAAAGAATTGAGTAATTTTTTAATTAAAGAGGAGCAGTTAAAATTATGTACCAGTTTTTTTAACTTCAAACTCAAAAGAAAAACCCTAATTATAATGCCCCTGTTGGTACATGTGTAGGTGAGAGCCCAGAATAATGTGACTCTTAAAGTAATAAAATCATAAATTGGTTTAACTTTTGCAAGTGTGCAATTTGGCATTATATGCATTATGTTAAAAGATTTGAAATATAGACCTATATGTGCTTTGATTTAATTATTTCACCTTGAGAAATTTATCCTTAGAAAACCATTAGAAAAGATTTGCCTGAAATAATTTTTATTGTAGCATTGTTAAAGACAAGAAAATAAATAACCTACATATTTATCAATAGACAGTTAAATTATTTATGGTACATAACATTAGTTGGAATGCAAAGCAATCATTTAAGTAGAAAGTAATGAAAGTATTTCATTGTATAGGAAATTTTTATAATATATTGGTATCAAATGATGTTCAAAAATACAGTTTAAAAATATATGTGTACACGTATATAAGGATGGTAAAAACGAAGGGTCTTTTGTGTGATTTTCCTTTTTCTCTAAATTTTCTATAATGAAAATGCATTATTTTTGTAATAAAACAGGTTTTTCTTTATTCTATCCATCTTACCAGGCCCGTTTCACCTATAACTTTCATATAATGTTCTCCGATTTTCCCAAAAATGGCATTCCTTCTACAAAGCCCTACAGCATTCATTGTCTATAACAAACTCATAAAGTATTTATGAAATCCCACTTGGATTGTAGGTTTTGTTGTCGTCACTGTTCTCTGCATGTGGCACATCTTCCCCACTAAACCACCAGCTCCTAAAAGTCCAGAACTTGACATACGCGCTTCTGTATTATCTCTAAAATACTTAGTAATTCATATGTGTTTAAAAAACTGAACCATTCTTACGAGGTTTTATATTTACATAAAGCTTTCTGAAATATTGTGTGAAAAATAATCTTATGAGTACAAGAACACGCATGTTGATGTCCTTTTACCTGGGAGGGAAACTGAAATTCAAGGATCAAAGGTACATCTAGTTTATGTCAGGGACAGACTGAGCCCAGCTTTATAAACCTCTAGACCTCATTTTTACCCACTGTACCAGAAACAGCAACTGCACTGCACACCGTGGGGCTCGTTAAAGTAATGGCTCCCGTAATGTGCACCTCCCGGTACCCACGCCTGTGTGCAGCCCCTCCCACGCTGACTCTGGGCTTGCCCATGTGCTATGCCTTAGCTAGTGGAACATCATAAATTTGGCACTAGCAAGGACCTGACAAGGGCTTGTACATTGAGGCTTGCCTTCCTGGGACACTGCCACCATCATAAAAAAAAAATCTCAAGCTATCCAGCTGAACAGGCCACAGGAGGAGAAGCACAGAGAGCCTTGATTAACCGCCAGGCACGTGAGTGAGCCTCAGGCAAGCCACCCGTTGAAAGCAGTTGATTAAGTAACCCCCCGGCCAAGACCAGAATTGCCCAGCTAATCCCAAACCAAAATACAGAACCATAAGCAAATAAACGGTGGTGGTTTTGGAGTAGCTCATCACGACTGATGCACACACCTTCCACGACCCCCTACCCTCACCTGCGGCCCCAGCTGACTCTGTCACAGAGTGAGCGGAGGGATCCCTGCACTCTTTCACGTCGAGTCCTGCCCTGACTTCAGAAATCTTCTCAACCAGGAACGAACAGCCCCTTCCAACCATAGAGCCAGCAGGTAAGTCTAAAACTTTGCAATCCCTGAATAAGATGATACTTTCTCTTAGCTAATGGGGCAAATTGAGACAATGTTTTGAGTAAGATTTAAATGCGTCAGATCTTTCCAAAATCTAATCTGAGTTAGATTCATTTTTAGAGCCAAGGGAGTTCCGCTGCTAATTCACTCATCGATAATGTCACTCTGAGGTGGATGGCACGATGTGTCAGGCTCGCCTCCCTATTATGGCTGGACTGGGAAGTGTGACCTGCTCTCTAGGTTTCTGAAGTGACAAAAGAATGCAGGGCTTGAGCAACAATTACTTTTGCTATCCTGCACTTTTCACCCTCCTGTTTAAGCAAAGGATTTAACATCAAAATCACAAAAACCTCAGTGGAAACCAGCATGGTGGCCAACTTTACTTTAGGCAAATTTGGCCATCTGTTCCTCACTTTCCTCATGTGTAAATTGAAGACTGGTATATCTGTCCCTTACAGGGATTTTATAAAATAATCAAGATAGTGTACATGAAAACATATTCTTCAGAGGAAAGTAGCTATAATTATTATAAGTTAAGAGAACATAGAAATCAACTTGTGTTTATCAAAATGTGATATATCTTTTGATTGCTGTCAATAGAATTCCTACTAGGTATGTGGATTTTTCGTTGTGTTTACAATGATTTCAATGAAACCATAATTTAGCCATTTTAATATCAGTCCAGCTGTTTTATCAGCAATTTCAGTTTGGGTAAAAACCTGTTCAATAAATTATATGTGTATTGGAAACTCTGTAGTATTTCTCTGAGAAACAATTTTGTTTCATACTCTAAAAGGAAAAAAAATCTTTGAAGTCAATGATATTTTATAAAACAAAGATTTATCAATAAAATTTTGCAAATAAACTTGTCATATCTAAAACTGCAAAATGTTTATTTTTTTTTGCCTGAAATAAAACTTTAATTGCTCCAATAGGCAAACTTTTCAGCCTATCTGTGACTCAAAAAGAAACTTTTTCTTAAACTGAAAATGTAAATGTAAAAGCATCTCTAGTGATTAAAAAAAAAAGTTGTAATCAGTTGTGAATCTTAGAGATTTTGGTACAGAAAAGAGCCTAACTGATCATTTCAGAAACCTCCAGTTTCCTCCTCTGACTAAAACAATAGGAAAAAAAAAGAAAAAACTTCCATGTCACTTCTTATCTTAAATGCTTAGTTTAATTTAAAAACTCAGCAAAATAAAAAAGCGTTGTGGCACTATATAAATAGATCAACTCCACTTCCCCTTTCTCCTCCTTTCTCAGATGGTTTGTCTTCACCATTCTTTAGCTAAACTTTCATATTAACTAACTTTAATAAACATTAGTTAAATTTTCATATTATGTTTGTCTTGTGCAAGTATAGGTCCCTGAACACAATTTTCAAAACCCAAATCTGAATACAAATACTTCCATGGCAACTTTCTTTCTTAATATGTTTTGCCTCTTTTGTCATACTTAGTTCTTCCCCAACCTCCTTAGTGTAGCTGAGCTACACTAATACTAACAGTATTATCCACATTTTAGGGAAGATGCATTCCAAGCCTGGGGAGATTACTGTGACTGAATGAAAATCAACAGAATTAAACCCCTTTGTCTGGACTTCTGGCCTAGGCATGGCCTGTTATTTTAGACCACCTTCAGAAACACTAAGTCATGGAAACATAGAGGGAATTTCTTTCCAAAATGGTGTGGTTAGCATGCAGACTGCTGGCCTCACTGGCACTGCAGTGGACAGTTTCAGCCCAGACACAAAACAGCTTCCTCTTGAGTCAGGATCCACAGCTGTACTCTGGACGGGGGCTGCTGCACATGTGTAATCTCTTTTCCCCTCTTGTGTCCAAGCCCACGACTCAATTACTTACCTTGGTTTCTCAGCAGTTACTCTCTGCAAGATTTGCATTTCCTCCACACTCGAAGTCTGAATGACCAAGTCAAACTTTGTGGGGGATCTGCTGGAAGTGCCTGCTCCTGTCCTCTGCTGACCAGCTGCAGCCCAGCCTGGGCACAGATCACCCTGAGTTGAGTCCAGCCCCCTTTGGATGGATGCATGTGCAGTTACAGCCTCTCTGACTAAGGTACAAGGGTCATTCTTCAGAACCTGAGCAAGTGAAATAATTTGGTGTGACTGGGACTTGTTAGAGGTAGAGGGAATGCATTTAGTAAAAGAGTAGCTGCTATTCAAGGTCCTGAATTTGATCAGATTTGACCTCATGAAACTCAGTTGAAGGAACAGGAGGGAGGGAGCTATGAAGGGAATTAGCAAAAGGTGTTGCCAAAAGATCATCAAAGAGTGGGTAGAATGATGACCAGGCAGGACGTCTCCCTGTGCCGTGGGGATGATCTCTCCTGTGGACATGAAAGAACAGTCCCACTCACCACACCACCCTGATATGACTCCAGATCCATCAGAACCTTCTAAGACATGGAACCTTACTTAACTAAGAGCTCTCCAAATCTAAACCTATAGCCCCATCCCTATTTAAATTAGTTGCCTAGTGTCCTGGAGTTTTCATTTTAAAATGAATTCCAGCCACAGGCTCTCCAGTTAAATTCTTGCTGCATTTAAAACATGGAGCAGAGTTTGGTGTCTGGATGGGAAGAGAAAGTTGTATTGTCAGATGAAAGCATCTGTTCTTGGAAGGCTGTCAATCAGCAATGTTGAGCGCCTGCCTCTGCTCTCATTGCTTAGTCCCAAGTGTTACGCTGAAAGCACATGGAGAGCTGGAGAAAGGAACCATATCATTTCTAATTATCATACCAAAAATATGTGTGTTTCCTCATATGGAAATTATTCTGTGGGTGGAGTAGGAGGAGATATATACATATACATATATATATATATATATATTTATATGTGTATGTGTGTGTGTGTATATGTAAGAGTGAGTCAACCAAACAAGTAATGAAGATAATAGCTTTTTTAATGGAAAATGATTCCAGTAAATACAAATGTTCACCAAAAATAGCTCATTGTCTTCAGGTCCTGGTTGTAAAAATCTCTACACCACAATCCAGCATTAGAAATTAAGATTCATGGTGTCATCTCTTCCCTGGGCACAGGTTTGTACCACCTGTACATGATGGCTCGGAGCAGGACAATTCATCAAAAGTGAGGAACCTAAAACTAGTTTAGGGATCAGACCATTGGACATATTTGTGCGAACTTGGACTCATGTCATCCTGAAGGTTTGGGGCCAATAAAACAAACTTTCAGTACAATGAATAAGTTTGTTGATAGAATTTAGACCATATTTTCCAATTCAAATCTTTGTGAGGGAGAAAACACAGGAAAACAAAATTAGAAATATAAAAATTAAGCATGGCAGACTCCTCTGGACAGCCGGAGTCCAGCAAGGAGTTAGCCAGGCCTCTGGAAAGGACTGTAAAGTCACCTTCCATCTCAGGCACACTAGATCAACTAATAAAATCTCATTATGGAAAAGCTTCAGAGAAATGTTAAAAGCAACTTCAAAAAAGAAAATCATTTTTATTCCTTTTTGTCTGGGAAAGACCAAGACAAACTATACCTAAGAATTACCTAGGCCCATGACCTTCTCCCATGTTCTCCAAAATATCACTATGGAAACTGGTACAAATGTCCACCTTTTCGTCCAATCCCTCAATGGCAATGATGTCTTACGAATAGATGTGACTCTCATAAACCTCATCTCCTGCCTTGACCTTGAATGTCCAAAAACTTCAACGACAAAAGGCCTCAAGTTGCAGTAGGATGTCAATCACTTCAGCGTAATACCACATCTCAGAACACATGCACTCTAAGGCTTCCCCCAATACGTATCAGATGCAGTCCCAAGTGCAATTTGCATAAACTATACAATAAACACCTGGCTCCTCGAGGACTCTCAATTCACTGGGTTAGAAATAGGACACAACTGTATGATTATCAATCCCTGCTTCAGATAAACAAATCCTCCTTTTCTGACTCTTTAACTTTCTGGTCATTTTTAGATATTAAACCCATTCCAAAACAGAATGGCTTAGAAGTCTGAACGTGCCATCTAGTTCAAAGCATTCCCAGTCTCTATGGTTCCATGAAAGTCTAGACTTGTAGTTCTTGGAGCATGGAGCTGAGAAGAAAGCAGTGTATTTCCTTCCTCCCCCTCATCTGAGCGTGTCTTCCTCCAGGAATGGATGGTTAGGCATCAGAGAAAGCTATCTGGAGGTGGTGATGCCTGACGTTTAGGGGAATGAATGCAGAAAGCCAAGATCCAGATCGAAACATGCCATTTTGAGGGAACTGCACATTATTTTACATGGCAGGGGCACACGGTTCATATGAGCAGAAGCCTAACACAGGAGGCACAGGCCATCTGCCAACTTTGCAGAGGGTAGAGACATAGTTAAGTCATAAAAACAGCATAAAACTTTCCAGATAAATATTGAAATGTGGCATGGATCTATATTTTTCTTCTAATGCTATAAAATATTAATTTTTCATAAAAATAGAAATTGAAAGCAAAGGAAAACTATGAGTACTTAGGTAAAACTGAGCTTATGATGACACTACAACTCTGTCATCTCTTCCTAATTGATTTTAGATCCAACCACTTGCACACACATTCCCGTTCATGTCTATGCTTGCAAAGTTTTTCATTGTTTGATTCACACAATTTCATACTTACCTCCAGTTGATCAACATTTCAGCCTTGATTGCTTGAGGTTTGTTTTTTTCCTACATCTATTATTTGAAAACTTTTTCAAACAGAAGTGAATGTTGTCATATTTTTCCACAAGGATTTCTAATAGTTCACCGGGAGAGTCACAATATGATGCTAACGGAAGTAGTGAAGAAACAGAGTAATCTATCACCATAATAATTAATTCATATGATGTGAAAATATAAAGAACGAAGAATCTGAAAACCTAGGGTCCGAGTATGATTGAAATTGTAGTTAATACACATCAAATTTTATAAAAATTTATGTCAAGTAAAATTTAATTTTGACATAAAAACATTTAAGGTGAATCCTAAGGTCTTAAAGAATCTTGTGTTTATGATTTTCAATGATTGGCTTGCAGCATTACAAAGATTATGTGTGCTATTATACATTTAGTTCCTCCAACAAAAAATCAGCTGTGGAAAAGGGCTGCTTACAACATAAGAAGTTTCCAACTAGAAAATAGTTCTGGAAATATTCAGAAAATATGAAAAGTAAAACACATTTGAAATATTGTAATGGTGGAGTCAGTGCTACTTTTTATGACGTAATGATTGCTGACAAATTATTATGTGCTCAATTAAGTTTGGGTCAAAAAATAGACTTCACTTGAAATTAATAGTCAAGAGATTTTATTTCTTAGGAAACAGAGTTTACGATTAAGAAGGCATGATAAGAAAATTTTGTCTAGGTATACAGGAAGTCTTTGATGTTGTTAGAAATTACCATGAAAGTTAAAGGACAGGAATTATGTATGAGCTCCCAATTAATTTCTTTCAAAAGTGTGCAAATTCAAAATTAAATTATTTAAACAATAAAGATTAAAATATCTCAGGACCTTATGAATGAGATCAATATTTATTCAACTTGTACAATAAACTAAGATTAGATTGTCTGAGATACATGCAAAATCATCAAAGACAATTTTAATTAAAAGAAACTGTTCAGTTTTAGCAATGCTGAAGATATGACTGACAGTATCTTAGCATCTTACACAATACAAAACTTATCTATTGTAAATCAAAGTTAATATTATTAACATTGTGGCCAAGCCTACATTAGCATAGACTGTGAGTGGAAATTTTAATGGGGCTATAATAAATTATAAAGAGGAAGAGCCCAAAGAATCTATATATGCTTTCCTCGTATCCTTTAAACTTAATAGTAATATTTTATGAGGAAGTGAAAGAACATTAAAATGCCCTCAAACTGATTCTTTGCATGGCACTGTACACAAACACACACACACACACACACACACACACACACATATTTATATATATGGGGGGATTGGAAAATATTTTTAAGGAAAAAGAAGATTTCTTTGTACTTTAAACACACCGAATCAGGCAGCACATTACTAGAAATCATTAGTCTTATTAATTTAATTGCACTAACAGAGATTAAAGTCACACCCCAAGTATTCCAGGTTCTATGGACATATTTTCTTTTGGTTTATTTTATGTTCAAAATGAGAAGCAATATAACTTTCTTTATCATCTGATAAGAATAATAAATATGGCAAAACCATTTAGGGTAGGGCAAAAAATTGCACCCAAAATAAGCTATGAAAATTTCAAAGTTGAAATTTTCTCCTTGAGAAGAAAAAAAAGAATTTAAAATAAAAATACATCATGGCAATTCAGAAAGTGTGCTTCTCCCCCCACACACACATACAATCAAAAAAAAAGAGCAGAAAATGTAAAACTTTTTGCCAAAGAGTGAAGGCTACATAACTGAATTGAAATACATGGTTTTGGAGAATGAATTCAGCAAAAGGAAGGAAATTTTAGAACTACTTTTTAAAAATAGAATGAACCATTAAATTAAACAATGGCCAAACCAGCCAAGAATTTTACAAATTTGATGCAAATTCCAGAACTCTGGTTTTTCTTGCAAACTGTGAAAAATTCAACTGTATCTATGATTGTTGATTCAACTGATCGTGGCCATTTGTTTAGTCAATGTGTCCTTCACGCTCATGCTCCTTTTACCTCCAAGCATCTAGATACTGCATTTGATTGGCCAACCGAGGCAATACGTTTTCTATGTTGTACTTCTCAAAAATATACTTAGACAGCATGCAGGAGAAGACAGACTCGACTGCTGGGTAATGATAGTGTTGAGAAGAATCTGTTTGCACCTACCCATGCATGCTCGTGCGCACACACACACACACACACACACACGCGCGCCTGAAAGACTTCACAGCATTGTGAACAGGTTGCCACGGCATTCTGCCACACCATCAGAGGGACAGATAATTTAATCTAATCTCTAAGAATGTTGCACCTTGCTTAGTATGCTATTGCACTTTCAATTGCAAACTTTATTTCAAAGCCTTAAAGTGCTTAGAGTTGACCATGAGGTTTGCAATGTTGCTGGCATGTCCTGATGGGTAGTAACAAGACATTTATGAAAATGCCTTATTCCAAAAGAAATAGCATGTGAAACTTGGCACCTGAGATTTGTCATAAAGCTTCTCACTTGCTCAATTAATTTGTCTTTATAGAGTGACTAAGCACTTTGGCCAGCAATATACTGTCCTCCCAAACCTTAGTCCTAATTTCAGAGCACCGTGAAAAGATATGGAGATAGAAAGGTGAACAAGAATAAAATTAAAACTGTGTGTTTATATACAAATAAGGAAGGAGCGTGTGTGTAAATGAAATTATATTTCATTTCTTAAAATTTAGTTGAAGGCACAAAGAAAGTGCAAGACGACTCTAACTTACAGAAAGTAATATCTTAGGTCATGCCTAAGACCAGCTTCCTTATTTCAACCATCACAGAAGGCACATGGTCATAGTATATTTATATGGTACAGCCCAAGTACCCAGTGAGAAGGCAGAAATAAAAAACTGGAATTTCAACACAATTTAAATTCGGCAATGACTTTATTTTTCTTGTTCTCCATTATATTTTCAGTACCCAGACTACTGCTTGGTACCCAATAGGCTCTCAATGCATATATTAATACATTACATGATTGACTGACTTAGTTGATTTCTATAATGGGTGAAGTGAGCACAATCAGTTCACTTTAAACTGATTTTTTTTCTCAGTAGAAAATGGCCCTTTGGAAATCGGGATGAAGTTTGGTCAGAAAGTAAGGAAGAAGACATTTAAAATGGTAGAAATTATATTTGTGAATAGAAAAAGTGGGTGGCAAGGGATAAGGAAGCGTTTGGCAGGGAGGGGTTGCCTGGAATATTGAGAAAAAGGCCAGAGCATACCAAGAGGGAACAAGGGAAAGGAGGACCTTAAAGCACAAAAAAACAATTTTCATTTGATTTCAAAGTGACCTGAGTGTTACTGGAGAGAGGAACAAACTTGGTCTCTTAGGCATCAGAGAAGATGTTCTTTGGTATAGAAATATTTTGAGAAGGGAATACCCAACTTAGTGTAGCTACACAGAAGATGTTAATAGTTTCGCCAGTCTAAGAGTGAAAAAGGGGATTTATTTAGAAAACTTTATACAGGAAAAAAGTCAGCTGTGGTTACTATTAGGATGGATTTGCAACATAAAAGAGGAATGAATGAAAGAGGTTCGTTCATTCATTCAGTGATATTTATTGAACACCTATGATGGAATAAAGCAGTACACAAAACAGAAAAAAAAATCTCTGCCTTTATATACTTTACATTATTTTTTTTTCTTTTTTTAATTTCAGAATATTACGGGGTACCAATGCTTTGGTCACATAAATTGCCTTTGCACCATCTGATTCAGAGCTACAGGTGTGGCGATTCGCCTGACCGTGCGCACCACACCCATTAGGTGTAAATTTACCCACTCCCTCCTCCCCCTCCCACCTGCCCAATCCCCGATGAGTGTTACTTCCATATATGCACATAAGTGTTGATCGATTAGTTCCAATTTAATGGCGAGTACGTGTGATGTTTGTTTTTCCATTCCTGTAATACTTTACTTAGAAGAATGGTCACCTGTTCTATCCAGGATAATACAAGAGGTGCTAGATCACCATTGTTTTTTGTGGCTAAGTAGCACTCCATGGTAGACATATACCACATTTTTTTAATCCACCCATTATTGATGGGCACTTGGGTCATTTCTACATCTTTCCAATTGTGAATTATGCTGCTATAAACATTTGAGTGCAGGTGTCTTTTTTATAAAATGTCTTTTTTTCCTTTGGGTGGATACTCAGTAGTGAGATTTCCGGATCAAATGACACTTCTACTTTTAGTTCTTTGAAGTGTCTCCATACTACTTTCCATAGAGGTTGTACTAGTTTGTAGTCCCACCAACAGTGTATGAGTGTTCCTATCTCTCCACATCCACGTCAACATTTATTGTTTCGGGACTTCTTGATAAAGCCCATTCTCACTGGGGTTAAGTGATATCTCATTGTGGTTTTGATTGGCATTTCCCTGATGATTAGAGATGTTGAGTGTTTTTTTATATGTTTGTTGGCTATTAGTCTATCTTCTTTTGAAAAGTTTCTGTTCCTGTCCTTTGCCCACTTTTTAATGGAGTGGTTTGATTTTTTTCCTCGCTGATTTGCCTGAGTTCTTTAGGTAGACAGAAACATGAAACCAAAAATATTAAACTGAATTAAATTAAAAATCAAAAAAAGAAATCATGTAGAATTTTAAAAAATTATGGAAAGGAAATAATGAAGTAGGGGCAGGGCAGGGGCAGCCCGAGGTGGGGGTCAAGGGAGGGGTCATAGTACTCTCAAGTAGAGAAGTAGTGCTGGTCAGGGAAGGCCCCCCACTGAGAAGATTGCTGCGGTGCTAAAGTTATTTATGTTCTAGAAGGACAGAGATACTATCATATGTACAGAGGAAGTAAGCAGCATAAAGGCTTAGGGGCAAGTACAGTTCATAACCTTTGTCTTAAAAATTGAATTTTTCTTCATAAAATTTAGTGATATATTTCAATGATGTGGGTGAGGTTTGTTTTATTCTGTTTTTCCCTTATGAGAAAGAACGGGGAGAATTCTGAGAGGCTGAGGTGCCATCTCACCTGGAAGGAACAACTGGAGCCACGGAAATTCCAAGCCAATTTGGGGATCCATTTTGGCTGGAGCCTGAGAAGCAAAACATGAGTAGAGTCTGCAAAAATAACCTTTGTTCACATACTAATGAACAAAAAGCAATCAATTTATCCTCTGGCTAGGTTTTTTAAAAGTCTGCCCACCTCCTCTCTCCAGCTCTGCTGCTAGCAGCCATGTCACTGCAAAGCCTCCGGTTCCTCAACTGTGGCCCAAGGGGCTGGTGCTGATTAAGGTCCCTTAGATCCCAAAATCTTACACCCTGCAATGCCTCAATGCCAAGTGTCGCTCTATCATTGACATTTCAAGAAATAGTATTTATAACTTAAAAAATCATAGACAGCCATTCCCCCAACCATCAGCCTTGTATTCCACCATTTCCAATTTTCCAAGCCCTTGCTTAATATCTTTCTACTTCACACCGAAAACTGCTTTTACTTTTTCTGCAATGCTTAGTCTTGAGACTTCACTAGCTGGTGAGTGAAGTCCCTCTGTGTACTCAATTACATCACCTTTTTTCTTTCTTTCTTTCTTTTTTTTTTTTTTTTTTGAGTAGTTTTCTGGTTGTGCTACTGAACCGAGGATATTTAACCTAAATAAAGTGCCAATTTGGAAAAGAAACCTAAGGAAAAGGGAGAAATGATGATAGTCACAAACGACAGAGAGCAAACATAGTGCTGGGGGAAGCAGTTCAGCCCAGGCTTTAGCTGAACTGCCTGCTAAAAGAAGTTCCCTTACATCGCACTTCTGAATACATCACTTTAGAACATAAATATATGGTCAATTATTGATCCTTTAAGAAAATGTTTTGAAGCCATACTGTCTTAAGCTTTGGCTTGTATTTTTGTGAAGATATTTATTCCTTTTTATTTTTTCTAGACAACTTATAGTTACCAATTGCTTTTCTTCACCAAATTTTCTGATTATGAATAGCAAGGAGCAGTTCCACACTATGGTTTTGTGGCATGAATTACATTTTCCCCTTATGTGAAGCCCATAAATCACAGGAGTATGGAAGGCCATGTGTTCTACAAACATCTTCAGATGGTCTCCGGATCTGGTTGCTATCATTGCTTTAAAAATAAAAGTACATTTTTTCTTCAAAAAATTAAAAATAGAATATGATTCAGCAATTTGACTTCTGGGTACACATCCAAAAGAATAGAAAGCAAAATCTCAAAGATATATCAGTACGCTCATGTCCACAGAAGCACTATTCACAATGGCCGAAAAGTGAAAGCAACCAAAGTGTCCATCAACAAATAAATGAATAGACAAAATGTGGTCTTTCCATACAATGGAGGATTTATTATTCAAACTTAAAAAGGAAGAAGATTCTGGCACATGCTACAACATGGATGAAACTTAAAGTCATTATGCTGAGTGAATTAAGCCAGTCAGAAAAGAACACATACTGTATGATTCCACTTGTATGAAGCAGTCAAAAATCATAGAAACGTAAAGTAGAATGGTCGTCCCCAGAGGCTGGGGAGAGCAGGGGATGGGGAGCAGTGTTTACTGGGTATAGAACTTCAGTTTTGCAAGATAAAAAAATTCTGGAGATGGATGGTGGTGATGGTTGCACAAAAATGCAAATATATAATACCTAATGCCACTGACTGTAGATTTACAAATGGTTAAAATTGCAAATGTATGCTATTTATATTTTACCACACTAAAAAATACTAATCAAAGTACAAGTCATCTTCCTAGGAGATGATAGTACCTGTAAACTGCCACCCCCTTCTCGTGCCATACTGTGGTCGCTACATTGAGGTAGACGTGGAGTCTGGATAAATCATTTGTTGGACAGCACTGAGAGACAGCTGTCTCGGGTGAAGTGTTCAAGTCCCATTTCTGGAGGCTGAGAAGCCTTATCAGAATGTTTTGACTCAATTACCCTGAGCCTTCATCAGCTGATGAAACTAATTTTTTTATCAACTGATTAAGATTCAAGATAATGAGTCAAAACATGCCAGTAGTAATTCCCAACTGCATTGAAGACGGGATGTTAACTTTCCCATGCACATACATGCATGCAGACAGGCACAAAATGAACCAACACGACCTCCTTGCATATGGAAAAGTTCACTTCATCAGTGAAAAGGGAGATAATTATCCCATATACCTATAAAGGAGAAACAAAAAATTAGTTGACCAAACAATTAAATTGATTATTAATAATTTTAATAAGAGAAAGAATGGCATGAAATTAATTCACGAGCAAACACAACTGGAGGAAAGAAAATGAAAATCCCCCAGGAAATTGCCATGCACAAATCTGAACAGATTCTAGGAAAAACCAAAATTCCAAATGCTTTGTGCTTCCTCTTGAATCAACAAATGCACTTCAGAATGTTTTTGATGGCAGCTCTATCTACGCTTAAAGTTCCAGGAATTTTCCACAACTGTTCTGCATTCTGCAGGCCTTTTGTCTGACTACGGAATATTGAGTTTTACCAACAAAAGCATTTGATTGAATACTATACCCTTTAATATCAGATATATATGTATTTTAAATCCCATTAGACATCCATTGGGAAACTACCTAATATTTGGAATGCGTTGCTTAATGTGCTAACTGATCTCATTTCGTGTGGCGCTCACTGTCAGAGACACCAAAAGCGTAGTGACAGTTATTGCTGTTGAAAGGATTCTGTGGGGGTGTGAGCAGAATGGTTAACGGATCTGCAGTCAGGGGAGTTAAATATTTCCTAAATCTGGTAATAGTTCAGCATTCCACGAGCTGAGGAAGATTAGACATAAAATCTTCTACATATCAGCCTAGGTTTACCTCCTTTAGTAGTTTGAGTAAATCGACTTATAAGATCTGCTATGAAAAGTGTCTCTCTAAAAATATAATAAATGCTAAAACATGACATGAGATAGTCTCAATGGAGAACTGAAAGCAAACAGTTTACACAAGGAACAAACAATGACTGTGATCCTAATGTCTTTGAATTGCAACAATGGAGTATGCAATGCTTTTAAATGCAAGATTCAGAACGGCAAAGAGACTTCGCAGCCCTATAAACGATTAAGGAAAACTTCTACCTATAGCTCTCTGCTGATCTGCAGGCACTGCGAAAGCTTTCCTGCTAGAACACTTTGTGAGAATTTTGTCTGAGGTTTTGGGAGGAGGGAAAAGCATAGTGCTAAAAAGATGTAAACATTCTTTTCTCTTTTTTGCTGATGTTTTTTTTTTCCCCTGATGGCTGTATCTCTACTGTACCAGTGCCTGTCACTTGCAGAAGAAACCATCACTCAGCTTATTAGGAAAGTATTGCTCTTGCTATTTATTCAATTTAAAATCTGCTCCTTAGAGGTCCCACCTCTTAGACACCGACTCATGCACATGTTCAGAGAAGGTCTTAATTGAAGCATGATTTACTACATGAAGCAAAACTTTGCTTGGATAGGCTGAAAGACTATGCTGAGAAAGAGCCCTTTATACAATTTTATGGGCCTATCTCCTCATTGGGAGCATACATTTACTAACTGTATAATTGGTGGCACAGTTCTTCCATCATAAACATTGTTATCAGTTAATTAAACTTGAAATGCAGCTTTGTTCCACAACATGTTTTGTCAGATTGTTTTCCTTATTTATTTATCATCATAAAATTTTACTTGGTGACTGGCAGCTTCTCAGCCCTCCAATAATAATATAAATCAAAACATAAGATTTTAGTCTTCATGCAATTTCCTTTTGGTCTGAAAATATGAAACCAGATGTTTTTGGCATGCTAAAGATGCTTTTCATCTTTTTTTAGATTCTTTCAGTGCAGTCAAAGTAAATGCATTTTTAAAACCAACTTATGAAAGTTAAATTCCCTTTGTTCATCTGTGTGTAGTCTGGTTTGCATTGATGCAGTGGCATTGAGAGACCTTTCAGATAACATACTGTCTTGGAGGAATTATACATGTGGGGCAAAAAGCTCAAAGGGCAACAGAAATTATATTAATCGTAGAGCAGTAGACCATGAACCGTGATTCAGCAGAGGGTCTTGCCAAGAAGCGTGCCTAAAGGTGGAGGTTCAGGGTGGACAACAACCACTATGATCTTAACTATGTATATGTTATCTGGGTGGTGTGCCTAATTTGTTCACATAGTTATCACATACTTGTTCCAGCTTGAAAATGTGGGGCCCATGAAAGCATGGCCATTGGAATTTCCTGTAACAGTGAATCTCATTTCAGTAGATATTACCGTCTATCTCAGCCTAAGGCTATCACTGAAACATCTAACCATTCCCAGATGGAACCTGCTTCACTGATATTAAAGGGATTTGATGTCAGTGGAGAGACTTCGGGTCAGTAAATAGAAGCAGGAACAGAGTAGCACATGAGCTAATCTCATTTGTACATGGCCTCAGATTGCCATTACATCTCTGGGCTATCTTGCGGTTTGAGTATTGGAACACTTTGGACAAACTGAAATACTTTGGGATCTTGGTGGGGTGGTGTATGGAATTATTTATAATCAGCTTTGCTATCTAAGCTTTGATGTGGTCGCCCCCATCCTCCACCCCCAGCTTCATTGCACAAATTCCATGGGCCAGTGCACAGGACACTTCTACCTCTTCACCACCACCCCCAACAATCTTGGCAATCTCTTTAGTCATGAAGAGCAGAACTCCCCCACCTCGTACTCTGCTTGGTTTTCAAGCAAGGTTTCCCAGAGGCAACCCTTTTCCACATACACAGACTTCCTGGATTTCCTTATTACCCATTGCAATGGGCTTCCCATCCCTAACATGCCACTGAATTTGCTGTGTCAAAAGTCTCTGGTGATCCTTTAACAGCCCAATACAATGTTCTTTTAATCTTCAATGTCATTAACCTCTGTTATGCTGGCCTCTTCCTTCTTCTTAAGTGTCTCCTCACTTAGCTTACTCAAAGTAAGTGCTTTTGGTTCTCCTGTTCCTCTGACCTTCTTTCTCAATACTTTCTGCTCATTCCTCTTCCTCTACCTGACTCTCAATATTGTACAGTAGTCCCCACTTATCCTCAGGGGATATGTTCCAAGACCCCTAGTGGATGCCTGAAACTGCAGTAGTGCCAAACCCTAGATACACTATGTGTTCTCTATGCATACATACCTGTGATAAAGGTTAATTTATAAATTAGACACAGTAAGAGATTAACAATAACCAATAATAAAGTAGGACAATTATAACAACATACTACAATAAAGATTATATGAATGTGGTCTCTTACTATTCTCTCAAAATATCTCATTGTACATGATATTTTCAGACTGTGGTTCACTGCAAGTAACTGACACTTCAGAAAGTGAAACTTTGGAAGGGTGGACTGCTGTAATCTGTAAGATTCTGACTTCAGTCCTCTTCCATCTCTATTCTTTATGATCTTCTGAGTGTGGCATTTACTTCCATGACTGTGTGCTGATATGGCCAGAATTCAATTTCCCATCCATATCTTGCTCCTCTGCTGAAAAACTCACTACCTACCTGCCTAGTAGAAATCCACACAGAAAAGTCCCACAGGCACCACAAACTCAGCCAAAAAAAAAAAATATTTACCCTCAAATTATTGTTTTTCCTAAATATATAAGCCTAACTAATGTTGCACAGATATCCAAGCCAGAAATCTGTTGGCTACCTATGATCTCCTCACATAGATTACCTCTACTTTCATGTCCTTAAAATCTTCACATCTACCTTTGAATTGTCTTCTGAACTTGTCCAATTCATTCTGTTAATACTCAAAGAAAAAAATACAATATTTAAGTAATTAAGGAATATTTGGTGCTCTGAAATTGGGTGTGAATTACATTTGGATAAAGATTCTTGCCAGGCTAGCTTCAAATTATATCACATAAATCACTGTCTTTTCACAAGTCTGACCTTAAAAGACACACAACAAAATGGGAGATATAAGTTTTTAAAAAATGGAGAAAGAAAAATGGCAATGGAAGAAAAGGCAGTAAGACAAGAAAAAGGCATGTCTCCAAATTATCTTCTTATTTTGAAGAATGTTACTGAAATCTATCTGGTTATTCAAGTAAAAAGATTTTTGCATTTTGGGTTTTTTTCCTTATTTCCTCCTTTTTCTCAGCCCTAAGGTCCAATTATATTAAGAATGCCGTGATTTTACTTCCCTGTCATCCCCCATAGATTTTGCCATTAGCACTGACATGCTTCAGGTCCCCAACATATCACAACTAATCTTGCTTCTCTGTTGCCTCCAATCTTCTTACTGCTCTTGGTTGCCTATCTGAAAACAAGAGCTGCTTAAAATCCTTTGATGCTGCCTTATTACTGTCAGGATAAAGTCTATACCATCATAGCAAAAACATCCCTACCATCATCTCTTTTGGTGTTTGTCCCTACGATCACCCAACATTGAGGTGGGCTGAACGATCTGTGTTCTGAAAGTGCCATTCTGATTCCCACCTTGTCTTTGCTGGTGCTCTCTGGATGTCCTTCTCTCTCTCACCGTCCTCCACCACCTGCCTGGGGAGTTAAGCTCCATGACTCTGCCAAAGCATCACTTTCTCCATGTCTCCCCTCCCCTGCCACTACCCAGGTAGAACTAGCCTAACCATACTTCTATTTATTTCTCCTTAGGCAATTTTTACCATCTTCCATCTCTCAGCACCTGTAGCACCATGTAATACATTTTTACACAATTTCATCAACTAGACTAGAATTCCTGAAGTTCTAGAACCATTCCTGGCTATGTTTGGTGTGCTAGTTCTTAGCACAGTGGCTTGGAACGTAGGAGGCCAGCATATATAGTTCATGTTGTCCCTTCTGACTACTCGTGAGCATGACATTCTGTGAACCACAGGCCTGTGAAGCAGATTCACCGTGCACCAGTTACTGACCCCAGGAAATCATTATCCCACTCCATGGAGGACAGCAAAGATCATTACTATGCCAACCACTAAGAACAAGAGTCCAAACATTCCCACTCACTGCATCTTGGGCTGCAATTTCTAACACTTGTATGAGTCCAGGAAGATAAGTTAAGCTGAGAAACTTTATTACTCACAAATAGGCAGCAAGGGATGGCAGAAGTCTAAGATTCATGCCTAGCCAGCCCCCAAGGCTCAGGAAGGCTACCCAGAGTGGATGGAATCTTCTCTATGCACGCCCCATGTCACACAGCAGTGAAAGACCCCAAAGGCACTCTACTGTGGGTGTTATACCCTGGGGTAAACCAGAATCTCTGGGCTAAGGTGTTGTAGGACATCTTGATCCAAGAGAGATTGGAACAGGCCCTCAGCTGTTCAAGACAGTTCTTCCTTATTTCAGGATGCTGCATCCCCAGCACACTCTACAGTTATTCTGAGAACTACATGCAAGAAAGAGGGAAGAGATGAGTCAGCCACCATCACCCAGGGGTCTGTCTGTTCTGCAGGCTGTTTCCCAGCCTCTGCTTTTGGAGCTCTGATCCCAGCTCCATCACCTACAGGCCAGCATAACCTCTCTCTGTTTCTGATGTATTAATATCTCTTGTCGAATGATGAAAGCAATATAACATACCTAATGGCATTGATAATGAGAAAATGTATCAAATGCTTAATACAGTGCCTTGCATACAGTGAGTGCTTAGTATGTTAGCTATTATCATCAGCTCATCAATGAGTGCTTATTAAATAAAGGAATGATTAGGAAAAGTATTAATACAAGAGGATATCAAGATTTATCAGCTCCATGAAAGTAAGAATCATGTCTTGAGCTTCTTTTGTTCTTTCTTTTCTTTCTTTATTTACTCAACAAAGTGTCAAACTCAGAATAAGAATTGCATGTGTGAGGTTGAACACCAGATTAAAACGGTAATATACAGACAGGTTCCAGTTGCGGGGGTAGATAAACACAAAGGGAAGGAAAATCACCAGAGGTGGGTAGAGTCAGGGACTGGTCAGAGAAAGGGGGAACAGAGGAGACCCCAGAACAGTGCTGAAGTAGAGGTGGAAGAGGAAGCTCAGCAAAGTGTCCTGAGGTGACTGATCTGTGGGCCTTTGAGGGAGAACAGCCATTGTTCTTATGATGCACAGCAGACAAGACAATGGAATAATACATTGACTAAGACAGTGGGTGGTAAAAGGGTTCTCAGTCATTGTCTTTGTCCTTTTTCTTCACTATCATTATTTGAATCATTTGCTTTCTCAAAATTTTACAATCATGCATTAATTATCATAACATATCTCAGGGGCAATGTTACCTCTTTGCAGATGTACCTAGACTCTTGCTTCTATAAAACCCTTGCTAAGCTCCCTCTCCTCAAAGATTTAATCTCTCCCCATGTGATGAGTTCATCTCTATTTGTAGTTAAGGGAACTTTTACAACTGAGCTCAAATTTGCTTTCAGATTTCAGAAAGGGACTAAGTTAAGAGGACCTCTGTGTCCTGCTCATGTTTAAGTTATTCATGCATTCAGCAAACTTTATTGTGCACTTACTATGGGTAGGAAAATAGAAGCATATTTGCTGTCAAATAAACTAAACATGACTTGTTTGAACTGTATTTATAAATTTGATTCGTGTTACAGGACACCTTGGGAAATCCCTGAGATCCTCTGCTATCATTATGCAATATTTTGTTGCCTTCTCATTGGAAGCAGACAAATCAGCAGGTTCTGACTGCTCTTTGTTTACTTTAGGAAACACATGCCAGGATCAACTGACTGAGTATGTTGCCTCTCTGCCTGCAGCTACTACCCCAGGAGTCCCAGAGTCCTCTGCCCACTGCTCCCTGTGGGTTCCACTAATGAGTCAAGGAGGGGTGACGCCATAGTATTTTTACCCCCTCACTATTTCCACAGGTTTTTCCAGCAGTAGCTTTGTCTCCTTCTAGAAGACAGAAGTTTGTTCCCACCAAGCCAACTTGCCCTCAATGGCCCCAGCTTCCCAGCCCTGGTACTTACCTCTTTCCTTTGTCCCTTCTAATCATTGTGATGGTAGCAGCTTCCTGCAGCTGTTAATGTCTGAATTGCTGCATTCCCCCACCCACCCCCCACCCATTTTCAGATCTTCCAATAGCTCTGTCACTTGTTTTTGTATTAGACTCCCATGATTAAGCACCTGGGCAGACCCTGACTGATACAGTCAGCCCTGCTCCGTGCAGCGTTTTGACCCATATCTGCTGTGTCTTCTGGGTTTGACCTTGACAGTAACCTGACTTGCTACAAGCGCTTTAGAAACTGCCTTTAATCCTGGAGAAGGCTTCAGATTTGTTTTATTCCTCAGCCTTGCTGGTTTTAGGGTCTCTTTGTCTAGTGTCTGTTGAGGCATGCCAGACAGCAATTGCTAAGAAGGAGCTGGAGGTGTGTGGGCTGTCTGGGGCCCTGGTTTCTGACAGTCTCACGTGGAAGGTAGTTTCTCTGTGATGAAATATTATTTTAAATATGATAATCTTTCAGTAAAATAAAGTTGTCATCATCTGCCTAAGCTTTCCTAAGTAGCATTGCTGAGGAATGTGCAGCACCTTTATCATACAATACACAATTTTCAGGAAGAAAAACAAACATCTAAAAAGAAAACACACACATTTGGTGGGAACATCCAAGTATCAAGATGTGGCTCACTGAAACAGGTAACTCCATCCCGTTTGTTGTTAGTGAATTATAAATGTTTTTAAAATAGTCATTTGATTGCCTTCCCTTCTGTCATACTTACATCCATCAATGTTCAAGATTGCTCAAAGAATGGTCTTTCCAAAAACCAAATTTGATCATAACATTTCCCTGCTTTAAAACCTTTATTAGATTTTCACAGCTTGACAAAGATCAAATATTTCAGCATGACATCATACCTGGGGCTTCAAATATGTGGTTCCTACTTTCTCTGTAGTCTCTTGCCTGCTCTTTCTGCCTTCCCATCATTCCCTTGGGCTTCCAAAAGTTCCCTAAATCTGCCATACTCTTTTATATATTAACATCTGCCATTTTGTGCTTGGCAAGCTTCTTTCTTCAATATCCTTCTCTCTCCTTTCCTTCTTTCCCTGACTCCCTCCCTCTGGTCTTTTCAGGCTCAGCAGATATGCCATCTGAAATCTGTCCCTGTTTGTCTCCCATCCCTTGCCCTCTCTGGCTGAGGTGTCACCCCATGGTCTTGTATAGAATCTGCTGTAAGGTCTGCACTTTACACAGTGCCATAACCATCCGCTCACCTGACCCAGTGTCCCCCGCAGACTAATCATCTTCTGGGCAGGGATATCCTGCTTCCTCATTTGTATCAGCATGAATATAGGTCTTTGCATACAACACATGGAGTACACGTTCCCACCACCAATGGGTAAAAGTTCTAGATGCTCCACATTCTTATCAACTCTTATTATTTTCAGTCTGTTTAAATTTTAGCTATACTAATGCCTGTGTGGTATTTCATGGTGGTTTTAATTTGTACTTCCCTGGTAACTATTGGTGTTAAACATCTTTTCACATACTTATAAACCACTCATGTATCTTCTTTTGTCAAGGGTCTGTTGGGGTCTTTTGCACATTTTAATTTATTTTTTATTTTTTATTATTGATTTGTAAGAGTTTAATGAACACGATTTTGATGATTAAATATATATGGGTAGAACTTACTAAGAGAAATTTTGTTACAGTGTCTCTGAAATTGGTTTTTACTTTTTTATAACAAGAAAATGTCATTATTATGTGTTATATGAATTATTGACTTTAAAATAATACTATATGATATGAAAAGGAAAAATTCCAAATAATATCTGACTACAAAATATAGTTTTTTATTTAATGCACATTTATAATATAAACACAATGAAGATTTAGGAGTTTTTTTTAGGGAGGATCAAAATATATGTGAGAATCACAAAATAATATACTTCTTCAGAAAAAAGAATTCACTTTAACTAAAAATATTCCTCTCATATTTTGGCAAAATACACAGTAGAAAACATGACACTAACCATTTTCTAGGAAAGGAATTTGGATCTAAATTATTTTTTATAGGAAATGGATATGTTTATCACAGATTCTGAACACACCACACAGATAACAGAATTGGTTCTTAATGTTTTGATCATTGCCAGAACAAGCACATTTCCGGATTTATTTATTTTTTCCCAAAAGGTTGAGTAAGACATAACAGATACTTCCTGCCACAGGCATGGCTTGGCGGTAGGTCAGATACCTGGGTTATATAAATCTTTATGCTGAGCGTTTATGACATTTCAACTTAGAAGTTCATTCAGTTTGATGACTGAGGCAGCAGGCAATTATGACATTAAACAGTTCACAGACCTTAACCCAAGACCCAAATGGTTTAATTTTTTTAATGGCTGACTTTGCCTCTCCCGATGTGCACAGACCAATGCAGAGTTTAAAACCCTCACCCATCTTAATTGCCCCTGCTTTGTTGCAAGCACCACTGACTGCCTGCTAGTTCCAAATGCCTTCGGTTATTAAAAATTATCAATAGAAAGTAATAGAAAGTAATCCGGACTTACACTGGCGATACAATTGGCCACATATGCCCTAGTGGAGCATAAAATAAGCAAGATCGTTACTATTACTACTGAAGTGTCATATGGAAGAACATACTTTAAAAGTGAATTACATTATGTCTGTTCAGTCAATTATTTCTACTTGCAAAGACAGAGTTTCTTCTGAAGATGACTTTTCTTTCTTAGGTAAAGACACGGTCTTAGATTCAAATGTATCTCAAGTCTGAAGATGCTACTCACCAGAGTTACCAGATTGGGGGAAAATATAAAATTTAAATAAAAGTCACATAGAATTTTATTTAGTGATAAACATATTTGCACCTAATATTTCTTTTGTTCCTGAATACACTGCAATTAGTAGGGAGGCATCATATGAAATTTTTATAATTTTCACAATTTTCTAATATTGAATTGGTTTTTCAGAACTTCTTAGTAAATGTAATCAACGTTGGCTGTGAACTTTAGATAGTAGCAGTAGTTTTCTAGAAAGATGGCTAAAGGCTTAGGGCAATTCTTTTATTGAGGCAGGTGGGGCTACAGACTGTACAATATCTGCCTCCTACAATCATTAAAAATCCCTGAGATGGGAGTTTGAAACACTACTGCTTACCTGAAATAGGCCAAGTTCACATCATCTCTTTTATTTGAGGCTCAAAATATATTTTACTAGTCACAGTGCTAGAAAAGAACATTAAAGATATTTTAGTTAATTTATTCTTTCTTACCATCTGCAGCATGAAGTTATTTTCAAAAGAGTATAGCATACTTTTACCATAGATGTTGTTCCCTTAAGAATCTCCCTCAAGAATCTTGATGGTATTTTATCAATAGGTTATTATAAAATTGGGTTGATATTTCTCAAAATCATATCCTGTTTCATTCTCATTCCTCCCAGGACATAGTGCCCCACCTCCGACCCAGCTTACACTATCAATCACCTTAGCAATCATATTTTGCAGTCTTCAGTTAAAAACAAGATAGTATATGTTATTTAGGTTATTAAGTATGAAATGTCCGATTTCCTTAAGTACTAAGTTTGACAGTTGATATCCTGACATGTCACTTTGACACTTCTTGTTTTATTGTTATTGTGAAGGCACATCCTTAGTCTTTCATATACACATTTTGGCTTGTGATTGTCTTCAAATTTTTTTAGAGGATCTTTTGTGAAACCATGACTAAGTCAAAAATTCATGCTATATTTTCGAGTATGAGTTCCGTCACGGAGCTGACACAGCATAGAGAGCTCGAAATATCAACAAAGTGTTTGGGAAAGATGTGGCTGATGGACGCACAGTATTTCCATAGTTTGAGAAGTTCCATTCTGGTGATTTTCATCTTGAAAATGAGCCATGTAGGCAACCTGAGACCAAGGTGGATAATGATGAGCTGAAAGCTGTAGTGGAAGGTTGGAATCCATCTCAACCTATGCATGAATTAGCAGCAAGGTTTGATATTACTAATACTTGTCAACAGAGATTGCTTTTATCTTCTCAGAAAGTCATTTGGTTACCAATGTATCCTTCTTATCACTCAGAAAAACTTGTCAGAACACTGATGGTTCCAGGAGCTAGTCATGATGGTGACTAGAGCACATGGGGGTAACTGATAGCTCAAATCCCTTCTTCGTCTCTGCTTACTGCAATGTTGGTCTTTGAGCTCTTGTGCTTTATGAATTCTTTACTGGTCCCACAAGAGACAGAATCCCACAAAAGACAAAACATTCCATATAACTTTATCATTCAAAGTAGAATTCATAATTGCCAACAGATGAATGGATTTTAGAAGGTCAGTGATTCCTTTATCTTATATCCAAAATTTTGGATATAAGGATATAAGAACTTAAACCTAGAAATAGGTTTAAGTTGTCTTCAGCTTCCAGGAGATGACCTAAAAACTGCTGAGAAACTCTGCCTTGTATCATGTTCACTATGCATGCTCTATCTCAGTCCCTGCAAATGTGAGATGCCATCATCTCAGAGGAGAATTGCCAGAACAAAAGTTTCTGGTCAGTACGAGTGGCTGGGCATGAACCTCTTACTCTTACAAAAATGTGCCCATTTCACTGAGTCCTTTCTGTTTTAATCTCCAGCACATGTCTCACCTGTGTTCCCCTAAGAGCTCATTTCTAACACTATCTCAGGGCTTCCCACAGCTGTGTTATTCTTATTTATTTTCCTCTCTGTCTCTCTTCCAAGACTCTGAGTGCCACCAGTCTACTGGTGAGTACACCAGTCTACTCACTGTGTACCCCCTAGCATGGAGAGGAAGGTGCTGACACAGAGGAGTTAACAGATGTCTGATGAGTAAGAGAATGCATGGATGAATGAGTGAATGAATGGATGGAGTGTCCAGAGATGATACAACCAGCTCGTTTTCCCTGAGAATCCAGAGTAAAACTAAATCTTATTACCCAGAGAAATGCAGCAACAGGAGTTAAACAGGAAAGCCAAGTGTTTCATGGAGGAGCAAGTCAAGGAAACCAGCACAGTTATAGAAGACAATTCACTGTCAACTACCTGGGCTTCCAATTCATTCAAAATCTTTGCCTTGAGAATTACATCTCATTCAAAAACCCATCCTTCCTGATGTCTATGAACTCTGGCCCTGCAACTTTCCGCTTCCCTGTCACTACCCCCACCATATCCCAGGGCATCCCTGTACTCACAAAAAGCTTTGTTTGCTGCCCACCCCTCAGTCACAAACCATGTTGCTTCCTTCCTTTTGTTCTTCACCTTCCTTAGACATCCTTCTTTCTGCTCTTCACCTACTAAGTAGTATTACTGTCATAGCATCTTCTAATGAGGGTTTGTGTGTCTCAGGCACCATGCTTTCACCAAAGTACTCTCACCAAATTACTACATTTAATTCTCAAAACGACCTATTTTGATCCCCATTTCAAAGTTGAAGCATCTGAAGTTTCAAGAGGCTCTAGGTCATACATCATACTCACTCTTCCCCACGGAACCCATGCCTTTCTTACAGGAAGCCTCTTCTGACCTCACAGGCCTGAGTACGTCTCTCCCTAGGCCTGCAGGGCACACATGTCACTGACTGACTATTGTCTGTGTGTGCCTCAGGATGCCCCACAACACTATGTTCCTTGAGGATGGGATCATGTTTGATGAACCATTACAACTCCAGGGCCAAGAACAGTGGTACTTGACAGGGGCTCAAATTTTTTGTTTTATGTTTGCTTTTGGTTTTTATTACTTTTTTAAATAATAACTAACTCTTGGCAATTGATTTGTAGTCTACTTTTCCACTCTGACCCTTCCGGACAATACATTCAACATCAATGTGCTTCACCTTTGCTCTCACACCCCCAATCTCCAAGCCAGGATCAAGCCACCTACTTGCCTTTCTGTTTGTGCTTCCAGATGACAGCGCTAATGAAATGCCCTTCTTAAGCCACTTTCCTAGTCTAGACCTACACACAAATAGGCACATGGCAGAGTGGTTAACAACACAACCCTATAGATACCCTGACAAAGCTCATATCCCAGCCCTGCCTCTTATAGGCCTATGATATCAGAAAACTCATTATCATTTCAAAGTCTCCAAACCCTCATTGATATGGTGGGGATAATGAAAGGATCTACCACATAAGGACTGCATGAGGATTAAATGAGTCATATATATAACTTATATATACTCATGTGTGTGTGTGTGTGTGTACAGTTGACTTTCATTATTTGAGGCAGTTATATCTTATAAAGTCACCACAAACACTGAATTATTGAAAACTAAACTATTGTTCCCAGGGGAAATATGTGGTTAGGTTCCTGCAAGCTTCTGGTCACAACGTTGTCATCAACCAATCAATACATATTTTATATGTGTTTCTGTTTAAAGACACCTCATTAAATATATAGTTTTGATTCATTTACACTGAACAGCACCATAGCTCATGCTGAATGAGGCTCATCTAACACACATATTTTCTGCATAAGGCATCTCGCAGCCTTCTTGCACTTTGGAACACTAGCTGGCACTTCGGCACTATGCTTGGGGCCATTTTAAACAGCAAAATCACCAACAAAAAGTCCCCAAATTTGAAATACGTGTTACTAAGCAGATGTGAAAAAGAATACTTGTTCAGAGCATGATGGCTGAAACAAGAAGAGCATAGTCTTGTTCAAATTCAACCCAGAATGTGTACACTGAACAAATCCAATTTTTGGCCACTCTGTACAGGACTACAAATAACTTCAAAAGCACCAAGAGTACTGATTTAGGGGCTACAAATCAATTTTAGCAAGTAGGCAAATTCACAAATATGGAATCCGCAAACAATGAGGATTGACTATATCCACATACACACACCCATATTACCAGCTACTTTCTGAGGAAGAAAAGTCTCTGCAATTCTGGTTCCAAGTCATTTCCTCACCTTTGCCCTCACCACTTCTGGCAGCACTTGCTTCTATCCGCCATTCTTTGTCCTCTACCTCCAGCCCTTCATTTGGTAAATGTACTCAAACCTCTCATATATAAAAAAAGAAAGAGAAAAGAAAAGAAAAGAAGTACACATGCACTTTCTCAACTCCGCATCCACTTCCAGAAAATATCCCCATCTCTCTTCTCTCTGCACTCAAAGTTCTCAGCAGACTAGTGTTCTCTCACTAACTCTGATTCTTCCTCACCCGCACTCCAGATCGCCACTAACTGGCTTGTGCAGCAACCATTCTGCTGAAACTGCCCTTCTTAAGACCACAGCCACCTCCCCACTGCCGAGTTCAACAGGCACTTTCTCACACTGACCTTTCTGGACTATTTCCCACATTCAACACTGCAGGTCACTCCCAGCCATAGAGACTCATTGATCCAATCAGATCCTACCATGCTGCTACCTCACATCTCTCAGGGTGTCCTTTTGCTGTCACCTCCATGGATTCTGCTTCTCTTCCTGCCTTTTAGATGTCATTGCTCCTGGGCCTCTGGCCTCAGCCTGCTCCCTTCTTGCACAAATACTTTTCACAATTTCCAATGTCCTGATGGTGATGTCCACATATGCAGCCCCAGTTCAGCCCTGATTTCTCATCACAGCTTTACTATCCTTCTGCCTAGACTGGTTTCTCCTCTGACCAGCCCCCTTCACCTGTCCAATACCTAAACACATTTAAGATGCAGCCTGGTGCTTTGTAAGATTTAAAATTTCTTTCAATGGTAGGACAAAGCACAAAGACACTCGGGTAGATGCACACAGGGGCTTGTACCCAGGGACAGAGTAACACAAGCTGGAGCTGTCAGGCGCAGCTTGCATATGGCAAGCAGGGCGATCCTCTCTAGGTTTCAAGGCTCCCTGTGGATTGGCTAATTTGAACACTTTCTTAGGCTCCTGGGCATTGGGGCTGTCCCTCGTTGTCTGGCACCTGGCCCCAGGGAGATTAAAGTGGGTGCATTAGTGGTTCTGGAGAATGAAAACCCAACAAGGGAGGTGGTCAAGGTGTGGATTTAATGAGATGCCAAGAAGGGAAACTGATCAACCTTTAGTCAGGGCTTCAAAACTGGGTCAAGACAGCATTTCAAAAACAAGCAAATAAAAAAAAACCCTAAATTACAACAGGCATACAGGCATCAGCTTCTCCAGTGGAACTGAGAACTTCCCTAAGATCCCGTATCCCTGCTAGACACTGCATTACACTTATCCACTTGGGTATCTGTCCCCCTTCCTTGGTGGATAGCTGTAATGGCAAGAAAGGAGTATTGTTCATCTTGGTGCTCCAGGATCCAACACATAGAGGGTGCTTCATAAATATTTTTTTCAATGAATTAATAAAATGTGAAAACTAGAGAATCAAATAAAACATCACCTGGATTTTAGACAAAAAGCACCCATGTTTAAAAATGTGATCTTTTGGGGGAGGAAAATCAGTACACAAAAAAATGTAAGAAACAAGTATGGGCTCTAAAGTAAAACTTGGTGTCTAATTGAACTAGGTGGTATTAAGTTGCTATGGGAAAAAATTAATTCATTTGAGGAAAGATGAGAAGGGTATAATGGAGATTAATTAAAATTTAGTTTATCAGATTTTTCTCAGGAGATTGGCAATTTCATCAGAGGAAAATCTTATTTAAGTGCATAAGTATATTTCAGCTTAGAAGTGCAATACGTGATAAAATGAAAACAGAGAATACCAGTATACGTTAAGTAATTACCACTTTAGAATTTGAAATGCTATAAAATTCTAAATCTGAAAAATAGAAGTCCTAGGGTAAGAGTATCAGCTATCTCAGTCTGATGAATTCTTAAAATACCAGATGCATGGGGTCATTGGTGGCTTTCATGTCCCTAAAGCCGTCAGACGCTAGTTGGTATTCATCTTGTCTGTCAAGACGTGTGGGACTGCTTCATCCAGGAAGCATTCCCCTTCTCTTGGCTTCTTTACATCCGTCTCTCTTGGATTTCCGCCTGTTCCTTGGCTGTTCCTTTTTGGCTTCATTTGCTGGCCCCTCCTCTACTCTACCGCTAAGTATTACATCCCCTAAATATTACATCTGCCCTGTCCTCATTGCCTTTTCTATCCACATTCTCCCTCAGAGATCTTATCCATTCCCCTGGCTTTACTCAAATCTCTACACCAACTTCCAATTTCATGTCTGTGTTCCCAGATCAAGAACTAATGAGAGCACTGAGTAAGAGTCCAGGCTCTCAAGTAAACATCCTGCTTTTAAGTTCTGATTCTGCCACCTTGGTCTCAGAGACATATCTGTAAAATGGGGATTACGATGCTGTGAGAGTTAATCCAGGAGTGGCCAGTACCTGCATAGAGCAAAAGTTCTGTGGAAGCTGGGCATGGTATCACCAACCTTTCTGCATGTCTCCGGACACCACAACTTCCTGTCCCTGTTTCTGTCATGGCTACATCCTCTCTCCCGCTGATCTGGTCACAGCCCCTAACTGGTCCTCTCCTTTTGATTCTCTTTGTGTCACAAAACACTCTCCAGGGAGCAGGTAGAGTTATGCTAACCAGAGCACAGATCAGGTTATTTTCCTGCTCAAAGCCCTGTGATGCTACTACTTTTTTAGGAGAACGCTGAATAATCTCCACATCTGCTGCCCTTCCTTTCAGCTCCATCCTGCTTCTCTCTTTTCCTCCCATCCTATGCCCAGGTCTCCTGTCCTTTTTCCAGTTTCTTCCCGAACAAAGTCTCTTGACACAACTAGCCTCCAGTAACTGGTCCCTCAGGTTTCAGCCAGCCTCTCCCAGCATGGGGGAGCCACAGCCCTCCTGCTTGGCCAGCTCCTCCTGGGGCTCTTGTGTTCCACACCGACACTGTGTCAGGGGCTGATCACTCCACAGTGAGCAAAGCAACTGCAGCCCCCACATGTCTGTAACTTCTCATGGAGTGGAAAATAATGCTTTTAAACACATGTCCACTAACACACACAAGGTCTCAGACCATAACACTTTAAAGGGAAAGTAAAGGACACTTTTACAGTATTAAATCAGGAGCCCGAGTTTAGATGTGGGGTTTAGGGATGGTCTCAGGAAGGAGACACAGAGGTGAGACCAAGGATAAAGGGAGTTGACCAGAAAAAGATGCACTGGGCTGATGCCAGAGCTTCACGGCTGAGCAGGATAAGGACCTTGCCCCGCAGGACAAATCCAAATGGTTAAAAAGGCAGAGGAGTAAATGCTGTTGGGTGGATCAGGAATAGCAATGGAATAATCACCAAATCTAAAAATGATACTCAAAATTGTTCATGTCATTTTACCATGGGAAAAACAGTGAAATATGCTTTTACCTTAAATTTAAAATCTAAACTGCACAGGCAACAACAGCAAAAATCAACAAATGGAATTGTATCAAACCTAAAAGCTTCTGCACAGCAAAGGAAACAATCAACAAAGTGAAGAGTACAATCTATGGAATGGGAGAAAATATTTGCAACCATTTATCTGATAAAGAGTTAATATTCAAAATATATAAGGAACACAAACAACTCAATAGTAAGAAAGCAAATAACTTGATTTAGAAACGGGTAAAGGATCTGAATAGACATTTCTCAAAAGAAGAAATACAAATGGCCAGTAGGTACATGAAAAAATACTCAAAATCACTAACCATCAGAGAAATACAATTCAAAACCATAATGAGATATCACCTCATACCTGTTGGAATAGCTATTAGCAAAAAGAGGAAAGATAACAAGTGTTGGAGAGAATAAGGAGCAAAGGGACTCTTGCACACTCTCAGTGGGAATGTAAATTAATACAACCATCAAGGAAAACAGTATGGAGGTTCCTCAAAACTAAAAGGAACCATATGATCTAGCAATTCCACCACTGGGTGTATGTCTGAAGGAAATTAATCAGTATGTCGAAGAGATACCTGCAGTCCCATGTTTATCGCAGCACTATTCACAATAGCCAAGATATGGAATCAATGTGAGTGTCCATCAGTGAATGAATGGATAAAGAAAACGTGGTCTATATATACGAGGGAATATTATTGAGCTTTAAAAAAAGAAGTAAATCCTGCCATTTGCAACAACATGAATGAACCTGGAAGACATTATGTTAATCGAAATAAGCCAGGCACAGAAAGACAAATACTGCATGATCACACTTATATGTGGAATCTAAAAATGCTGAATTTATGGAAGTCGAGAGTAGAATGGTGGTTCCCGGAGGCTAGGGACGGAGTGGAGAGGGTGGGGAGCTGTTGGTCAAGGGATGTAAAATTTCAGTTACATACGAGGAATAAGTTCCAAAGATACATTGTACACTATGGTGACTATAGTTAATAACAATGTACAGTATTATATTCTTGAAAATTGCTAAAAGAGTAGATTTTAAATGTTCTTACTACAAGACGATATTGGATATAATATATATATAAATTTGCCTGATTTAGAAATTCCACAAGGTATCCATATTTCAACATATCATGTTATACACCATAAATATGTATAATTTGTATTTTCCAGTTAAAAATGAGATAAAATAAAAACTCTGGGGATATAAGGGTGAATTGAAGAGACCACACATAAACTTACCTACGGGGGAGAACAATGTGCTAAAGTCACTTGAAAATTGAGGCTCCATATGAAATCATAAATTGGGTTAATGCTTTCCCTGGTGGCCCTGCTCTCTCTGAGATCCCAGGGTCACTACGAGTGCCTAACAATGATCTAGAGCGATGACTGAAATCTGAAGCAGAATTTGAATTAAGGATGATTGCTTTGTGAAGTGCTGTGGGTTGCAAGGATGTGAAGAAATAAATGCTTCGAAATATATTTAATGTGCTATGTTCTAAACCGGCAGCAGAATGGGCTGTCATGTACATGGCTTTGGTATTTTGGGACAAAGTAGGAAAAATATACCCTAGTGTATGGCAAGTCATTCATACTAATAGCAAAGGCCAGCAATTGTTGGTACTTTTTCTGTCCAGGCACTGCCCTGTGATCTTTCCGGGCTTTGGCTCATGAATCAGACCATAATGTGATGGAAACCCTGACCACCAGACAGCCCCTCTCAGCCTGCTGGCTGTGGAAGAGAAGCAGAGCAGGAAGCTGGAAAGCCTAGAAACAGACTTCTAATGCCAACACCAGTAGGGTGTCTGAGACTTTGCATGTATCAGGCAACCTGTCTTTTAGCTGCGCTTTTCTTTGTAACTAGAACTTTATAATGACAAGCTTCTGGATGGGGTGTGCTAGGGGAGAGGAGAAAAGAGCAAGATTTACTCTGGAATTGAACTTTATTCCCTGAACAAGTGTCATGACACCTTAAAATGCATGAACCCTGGAGGATCAAGAGGAGGATCAAGAGGATGACATTCAGGAGAAAAGAGGGTTACTCATCAGGAAAGCAAAACTCAAGTATGCCCAAAAGGTTCAGTGCAGCTGTGAACTCTGGTGGGGGTGGGGTAGTAAAGTTGCTCTGGGAAGAGCTAGACCCACAATAAGTGGCCACTAGGTCTTCTACAATTTTCAGCTGAATTCCTTGATCACATTGGAGGTTCTTCCTAAAAACCTCTTGATATTGGAAATTCAGGTTTTTTAAAAGCTATTATTATCCAGCTTTCACTATGAGGGTAATTTTTTTTTTTTTAGAGACAGGGTCTTGCACCGTCACCCAGGCTGGAGTGCAGTGGTGCAGTAACACAATCATAGCTTACAGCAGCCTTGAACCCACATGCCCAGCTAATTTTTTTCATTTACTTTAGAGACAGGGTCTCATTATGTTGCTTAGGCTGGTCTCAAACTCCTGAGCTCCAGTGATCCTCCTGCCTCAGCCTCCTGAGTAGCTGGGCCTACAGGTGTGAGAGTAATTCTTACAAGAAGTCCTTGCTTGCAGACCATAAGCACACTTTCTTGCCCTGTCCTAAAATTCACTCAGCATAGGAGATTTTTATTTGACTTGCCTTCTGCAGATTAGACAGATGATTTCAAATGAATGGACACAAACACTACCTTGAATCATTTCACTAGTCCATCTGTTGGTCAGATAGCACTATCGTAAAACTACATACACTACATAAACAATCTCCCACATTCCCCGGCCCTGGAACATTTGAGATGCATGTGTATTTCAATGATGAATTATTATACTCTCTTTAACTTGAAGAGGAGATTCCAATTGGATTTTATAGCTCAGACTTTTCCCTTAACATCTCTAAAACGTACCCCCAAAATGATATTTTGAGCACTTCACAGAAAGGGTGCCAAATATATCAAGGCAGTGGAGAAGAATGTTATTTTTTACACTAACTCAAGCTAGAGAATATACCGCAACTACCCCAACCATCTCATGATTATTAAACAAATTTTGAAAACTGATAACAACAATGTGTCCTTATGCTAATGAGACCTAAATTGAGATGATTTATGTTTGGTTCTGGGCTGCATTTTGAAATAATTTCCTCCATCATACTCACTTCAATTTTAATGGAAAGATGAAAACTTTGTCTGCATTCATACATTAATAGACACAACAAATATTTACTGAGTAGCTATGATATGTCCAGTCCTGAGCTGGACATTACAGAACAGTAAAAGAATGCTTTTCAATTGCTCTACTCCCGCTGATACAATTTAGAAATAGTCACTTGTTTAATCATCTCATCTATTTATTTCCCTAGAAGATGGTTCTACACAGTAACTTTTAATACAATGTGTGTCAAGATAAAAAGCAGCATGCAATTATCCAATTTTCATCTACTTAAATTTTAATGACCATACTTACTTGCCCAATCAATTTTGCAACTTTTAGCCTATAGGCACTTAAGTAGCAGTTTGAAACCTGAGATTCTCCCAGATTTAGTTTCACATGGTCAATGCTTGTTGGACCACTAATTATTTTGCAGTAGGTAATTTTTGCTCAAAACAACCTTCCATTTAAACTGCCAGTATTCAAAATAATTAACAAGCATGTGATTCATGATTTTATGTTTAGAGAGTGACACCTATGTACAATTCTTGAATGTTTTATTTCATGTTTCCCCTCAGGAAGCTGGCAAAATGAAGGATTGGATGAATTCTACCACACATTTGGCTTAACTAGCAGGTTAACTAAGCAATAATCTCAGGCCTTGAATATTCAAGCACCTAGAGCTGGAGTGCAACAGATCTCTGGTAGCCCAACCCGAGAATGTAGAACACAGCTGAGCAGGTCACAACTTCCTTCTCTCAAGTGAGCTTTGAAAAATATATCCATGTCATTGTTTTTATCACTTTTTAAATGGGAAGGATTACGATTTAGGGCATTTCCACACATAATCAGTTGGATATACGTTCAGTACAGATACATTCAGTATGGTGTCGTGCAAAGAGCGATGTTTGCTCTAATTCCACGGCAGGAGATGTCACCTCTATCTGCTCGCTTGCCAAAGTGTATCTCTGACTGTCTTGAGGCCAATTAGATCACAGACATTTGTCCTATCAGAATCCAACTTGCTCTGTTCACACACCTGGACGTGTTTATTACTTGCTACCAGAATTCAGTAAAGAAACCATAATCATAAATACAGCTCTTTAAAGATAACACTGATCAACTAAAAAAAAAATCACTACTGGTTAGTAGCTAACACTTAAATTATTATAAATTTATCTCAATTGCAGACATAACTTTAAATAAAAGAAAATATGGCAATGGCAGAAAATTTGATCCTAGATATGCAAACAGTCAAAGTAGGTGTCTTGCAAAGACTATAACTTACTCCATTTTGACCTTGACCCCAGTATTGTCAGTGTCCTTAGCAGATGGTCTTGCTCTTCTAAGAACAATGCTAGGTACCATCTGGACACCTCTTGGCATTTCACATAGAGAAGATGTGCCCTTTCCAGTTCTGATTCAGCTTCTGACCTGGCTTCCCATGTTTAATACAGTAACATTGTTAGTCAGGATAAGCTAGATTTCGCTGCACTGACAAATTGCTCAAAAGTCTTTGTGGCTTCACACACACACAAAAATGTATTTTTCACTCACACTACGTATTCAACACAAAGACCACAGGGAGACTTGGCTCATTCTAGACACATGAGGACCCAGCCTAACGGAGGCTTTATGTGGATATATTCCTCTACAATGAAAATGAGAATGTAGTAAATTGCATTCTAGCTTTTAAAACTTTTCTCCTGATGTAACATAATTACTGGCTAAAGTGTAGCCAAATTTCACTTTAAGGAGTTAGAAAAACGTAATTCTACCATGTGCCCTAACTAGAGAACTAGAAATACGTGATGATCTTCAAAGGTGCACCCACAGGATGATGAGTGGACTTTTCATTTTGAGCTGGAATGTATTTTAAGACTCCAAACTGGCAAGAGAAAAATAATACCACAGATATGGCCAGGCACTGTCCTCTGTTTATTAAGAGGTGGCAGAACCAGTCCTACTACAGCTTCAGTGAAATTCCCCTCCTTCCCAGTCTGTATGAAAGGACTGCAGAGCAGAGAAGGATGGAAGGGCTGTTGGAGAGTGATGGGCCTCATAGCCCTGCAGTGTTAGAAATGCAGAGGTATCTTCCTCTTTTCTCCAAAGTCAAATAAATGGGTCTCTAAGAGAACCAGCGGTTTAGTTAGCAGCACCTACAAGAAGGGGACACCAGTGCTTCACTGCCCAGCTGAAAGCTGGCTGAGCTGCTGAAAATGTAAATTACAAAAGGGGCCAGCCACCACTGGAGAGGAGCCAATGAGGACAGCCGCAAGGAGACTTGATGTGTATATTCCGGTTGTAAAGGGCCTACGTCAGGAATGTCAGGACCAGTGTCAACAACTGGTCAAGCAGTTCCTGAGGTGGGAAGGAGAAATGTAATAAGAGCCTTTGGCAGTAGAGTAGGCATACAATATACCCTTCCCTGGTTTCCTGGGCCCCCAAAGGCACAAAAAGAGGAATTTAGTAGTGGACACTCTACCCCATGAGAGGATTGAAAGCATGGAGCATTACAGCGGCCCAAGGGACTGCCTTCCTTTGAATGAGTCCTCAGAGAGGTCCACCCTAAGCAAAACCCCCGTACCTTCTACCCAGAGGCCAGAGCATTGCAAGAGACCACCAACATCAGATGAAGTAAGATTAAGCAAAAGGCCATTTCCCCAGCACCAATGCACAACCATGTATGAAAGAATATCTCTAACACTCTTATTTCCACCCCTAATCCTCCCCAACCTCGAGGGACTGGGCCCACCCAGAGAAATGAAACAGGAGGAGAGGTAAGGCAAAACTGGCCCCATCACATGGGGCTAAAGTGTTGGGGAGTGAAAGAGCAGGGTTTCTCTAAACTGTATTTACACTTTCTTTTTTCAAGATTCTTAATAAAGCATGATAACTATGACAGTATCAAATGTTGCAGCAAAATGCTAAGTCACAGCCACTGAGCATTGACATCTACTAATAGACAAGACTTTCTATCTAATTCTAAACCACTCCCTTGGCAGGTCTTTCAACACCAACCAGGGCACAAAGAAGCCTGAAAATGTATTCTGCTATTGTGGACTACATATGGTTTAATTTTGTTTTAATCAAATTAATTCCTATCACATTACATGAGCTCAGAATTATAGTGACAGTCTTAAACTGAATGTAAATGCAAACTTTGATTAATCTTTAAAAGGGCAAGTTCAACAGCACTGCATAGAGTAAAGAGGTGAAACAGAAAAATAATTGTAGTGTTCCTGATTATTAAAAAAGAAATACTTTCCCAGATTTCACATTCCTAGTAAATAAAGGGAAATTTTAGCACCTATGTATACTGTAATATGTATCAGGCATTTCCAGGTTTTCTCTACTTTTCCATAAAACTTGGAAAAGGTATTGGATCTTGGCTCACAAATGCAGACCTTGAATATTTTAATTGGGAGTCACACAATCATACATATGCTATATTAGATTATTTTTCTATGAAAATTCAGTAGCTGAGCCAATACTAAAACTCTTCAAATATTTCAGCAAATGTCCAGGTGTATCATCCCATTTGGTACCCTTTGCAATTTGTTTTTTGCATTGAAGGTTTCTTACTATGTCAGAATCAAAAATAGGTCCAGATGTGAATTGTTGGCCAGGTAAAAAGCTCCAAAAATGTTTTACAGTAACATTGAACATCTCTCGATGGAGCAAATTCTGTTGTCCTCATTTGTTTTGGCCTCTCCTACATATGTTATCCTTGCTAGCTTTGCCTTCTTATATCTAGTAGGGCAAAAAAAAAATTTTTTTTAAATATATTGTGCAGGACAAAGTCTCTAGAACACAAAGAGGAAGAAAATGGAATAAAAAGGAAAGGGCTCAATGGAATTACATTTATTTTTAGGCCTGTGCCCTGAGTTCCCTAGAATAGCACTTTCAATAGAAATACAAAGCAAGCCACAAATGTTAATCACATACATAATTTTCAATTTTCTAGTAGTCACATTCAAAATAACTAAAAAGAAACAGGTGAAGTTAATTTTAACAATATACTTTATTTAACCCAATATTTTCAAATTATCATTTAACATGTAATGATATAAAAATTGTTAATTAGATATTTTAAATTCTAATTTTCACACTAAGTCTTCAAAATTTAGTGTGCATTTTATATGTATAGCATGTAATTATTTCAAATGCTCCATAGTCACAGGATACCGGCAGCTACCTATGGCCAATACAGATCCAAAGAACGTAAAAATCTATACGGCAGATCTGTTATCGTGTGCAGAAGTAGCCTCTATATCCATGTTGGCATTATGTTGTTAGCATTATGCTAATGCTAATAATAAGGACTATAATTACCATAGCATTAGAATACTTTAATCCTTCTATGATTGAAGCTCTTTAACAGGTTGTTTTGTCTTCAATCCTGACTGTGATTGAAACTCTGTAACAGTGTTTATAAGGCACATTATCTACTATTTACAGATGAGGAAACTGAGCCAGCAAAAACTCTCTAGCATAGATTAAAATCAGATGTAGGCCAGTTGTGCTCTTTCCAGCACATCCCATTGATACTCATCCCAGGACGTGGTCCAGACTAAGACCAGTAGATGGCTAGGTGTGGCCGCCAGGGCACTTAGATGCACGGATAGGTTTTGAATAAACCTAGGGGAGGCTTTGCCTTCCAGGTGTCCCAAGATTTCTTATAGTGATTGCAAATAAGTGATGGTATGACTTCTCTCAGGAATTTAGTCAGCTCTAATGAAATTGCTACAAGTTTGTATCAAGTCAAGAATGTCCATTTTCTCAAACTCCCAGGAATCACTGGGGATGCTAACCCCTTGGGGCACAGTTAGAGTATTCAATAATTTAACTTGTCTGATGTCACACAGATAATACCTGCAAGAGCTGGATTTACTCCGTGCCTGTCTGATTTTGCATTATACCACACAGATTCCTCCACACCTCAGATAATCATATCTGATGTTTATTTATTTTCACAGAAAAAAAAATTACAACAAAGGATAAGTGGTCCTTTCATCCATACAATGTCTTTGAACAGTGAGCTGGAAAAGAGCCCCCTCGTTCTCCCAAACAAATTGAGGGCATTCTCCTCAGAGATCTCAGGCTGAGCATAAACCAAGGCCCATTGGATACTGACATGTCCAGACATATCTTCGGGCTGGCAGTGGGACTTGTTGGCACAAAAGCTTGAAAAGCCCATGGGGACAAGTGTCTTCTAGGTTGTGGTGGGAAGGACAGGTCATCTGAGCAGAGCATGGTGCTTAAAACTCACATTTTTCCCCTGCTCAATCCTCACTGACTCTTGGCTGACTTGCGCATGGGCTGCAGAGTCAGAACCATAAGCGGTCCCCTCCCTGCATCTCGGTGGGCACTGACGGTGCAGCAGCTTCCGCAGGAGAACCTTCTGCACAGCCAGCCCAGGCACTGCACTCCCCAAAGTAGACACTGTGGGAGGGCAGGGGCCACGCTGGGGCTGTCCATGGTCCTCAGCAACAGTGGACAATCCTCTGTGGAGCCAAGCTGTAGAGATGCTGCATCTGACATGTGGAGCTTCCAGAGGTTTTGTCACAACAAGTCAGAGCAGGAAAGGACAAAGGGAAGGACGAAAGGGCCAGGTTCTGAGAGGTTGCCAGGGAGGGAGGCAGCAGCCCCTCAGACCTCCTTTCAATGACAGAAATAATCTACTTTGCCACCCTCTTTCTGAATATATTCGAACTGGGGTCACAGATTTAGCAAATAAAAATACCAGACTCTCAGCTAAATTTGAATTTCAAACAATGAATAATTTTTTAGTGTAAATATGCCCCACGCAACATGCTACTAAACATACTACTAAACAGTTATGTGTTGTTTACCTGAAATTCAAATTTAGCCAGGTGCCCTGCATTTTATCTGCAATCTATAATCTGGCCCCATGCTAGTCCATACACAAAATGTGACTTTCCAGTGCTGTCACTGTGAGCCTTGGGTGGCAAGATGGCACAGCAGCTAAAGGACAGGAGTCAGAATACCTGCATATGAAATTACCTGTGACACTTATCAAATATTTTGGCCCAGAAAGATGGAATTGCTTCTCTTGGCCTTACCGTCCTCATCTGTAAAATAGAGATTATATCTCTTCTTCCAACTTTTATTAGGATCTAATGAAATGGTAAGTGGAGAATGTAATTATTTCAGAAAATGTTCTTGTTAAAATATCAAAAAAAATCGACATTGATTATTGGGCACGTACTCTGTGTGTATAATGCCCAATTTAATCGCTGTGGGACCATCCTAACTGCCTTTCAATCTCAGTAATATTTTTTAAAAAACTAATAAAACCATGAACATTAAAAATGATTTTAGGTCTTAAAAGGTCTTATACTGAATCCCTCAAAATTTTTAGAAAATCAAGTGACCCAGGAATAAAGAGAAAGCATTCTATTTTAATAATAAAATTAAAGTATTTTACTTAAATTTAGAACAAATTATTATAATATTTACAAAAGAATCATGCATCAAAATACTTTTGGAAAATGCTTTTTATTTTAGAATTTATAAGGTACACCGACTACTCACTAAATTCTGGACTCATCTATGGTATTTGTTCGGTATTCAGACAAGTTCAGTCACTGATACAATCTGATAAATTAGACCAAAACATAAGTCACCCCTAGTGTCTAAGAACACACACACAGAGACAGGAACAACACTTACACATACAAGTTACTTTTTTTATTTTTAAGCCATAGAGAATCTCAGAATTCTGAGAGGGAAAAGATGTGCCACTATTTGACAGGAACACTTGGCAATGGTTCTGACAGTTTGAGGAGAAGCCAATCTCAGTGGTGAAACCCTTTCATGGGCCCTTGGCTGGGACGTTGAAATAAGAATGTAGCGTTTGGGGAAAGCAGGGTTGGCGAGAACATGAGGCAGGCTTCACTTTGTTTATTTCTGCCTTCACTGTAAACTGTGCTCATGGTGGAATTTACATGGTGCCAGGTTCGTGTCGCCTCACAGAGCACAGACCCGGGGCAAGTTGAAGGGGATTGAAGAAATGAGAGTCGACATGGTTCTCTCTTCTAATTTCAGCTTTAAGAAAATTTCTCACTCATCCAATGGCTTTAGCTTTGCCATTACTGAGGACCTACTATATATAATAAGCACTTGGCCTTACCTGTGTGCAAAGTGGTAATAATAACTGTATCTGTTTCACAGGATGTCCTGGTGATGAAATACAAGAATGCTTATAAAGTGCTTGCCGGGGCGGCTGGCACAGAGTAAACATACAATAACTGTTAGGCCTAAAACTGAATGGTAGATTTAGAGCATTATAATTATTGAACAGTTAGTCACTACAGATCCAGGACTCAAACTGGGCAACCTGGCTCCAGAGCCGGCCCTCTTAATCACTATCTTGCACTGTCGCCATTAATTATCCATTAATTTTCATAGAACATTTGAAAATGCATCATTGCGGTTATTCTTAATATTGATAAAATGAGGCACAGAGAATGTTAATGGCTTGGCCAAGGTTTTCAGGAAAGGAAAGCTTCGTCTCACAGTGATCATTCTCCACAGTCGTTCAGTAAATAAAACTTAATAAATGCATACAGCACACTAAGTATTAGAGAAAGTATTGCAGGAAAAAACAAAGAAAAGAACTAGAAGACTTGGTCCCCACGTTGAGACGGCTTACTTTCTGGTCAGGAAGATGAACCCAATACGGATGGCTCAAAAGGGAATCCGTGGGTAGAAACGCATGCCGTGTGAATGCACGGATATAAAATATGCATACAAAGGACTGAAAGGAGAAAATTGAGAGGGAGCAGTCCCAGAAGCTTCCAGGAAAAGGGAAATTTAGAGCCAAGTTTAGAAAGAAAAGAAGGGTATGGGCTGGCAGAGTATTCTCACTCCAGCCACCTTGCCAATCAACAAATCCTCCCAGGCCAAGGGCGGTCCCCAGAGCGAGCCGTGATGGCGCGTGTGTGTGCGCAGCTCCAGCCTGGAGCCCTCTCTGGAGGGAAGCGGGAGACACGGCAGTCTACACTCAGAAAATGGCCAGAGAATTCCCCCGTGGGGTAGAAGGTGACCTATTCCAAGGGAAGAAAGAAAGAAACTTTATAAAGAGTCTTGTAAAAAATTCCGACCTCCTCCCCCCCTTTTTTTTTCTCTGCCACTGTACATGATTTTCTTGCTGGTCTTCCTGTGCACACTGGCTTTTCACACTTCAATATCTGGCTTTACATACACTTCATTGTTTGCACTCCTTTCAGTCCTCCCCACTGTCTATGCTCTTATTCCCACCCCATCCCCTTCCCACATCACCCCAAAAGACAAACGAAAATAAAACAAACAAACAAATATGTAGAACTTCTTACTTGGAATGATCCAAGAGTCTCTATACTATTAAGACACTGAGTAATGATTGGCTGCCTTCCAGGTGGCTCTGCAGTCTGTTAAATAGCTCAATTAGTGAGCAGTGCGCGCGCTCTCTCTCTCTCTCTCCCTCTCTCTCTCATACTTTCTCTCTCTCTCTCTCTCTCTCTCTCTCTCTCATTGAATTTTGCCAAGTGCATGCTGCATTGTTGGAAGGAGCAGTGCCAAATCAGCCTAGCAACATCCCTTTATAACCCTGACGTCTGGGACACCTGAGAGCAGCAGAAAAATCATCGTCCCCAGGCCCTGCCGGGACCACGAGGCAGCAGAGAGCATTGTGGCAGCATCGCTTTCCCTGCTGAAGGGTGGTTAATTAGCAATGTAGGTGAAGACCCCTGAGAGCCACCTGGGCATCTTGCCCACCCAAATAGAAGCCTGCATCGAGATAGCAGCAGAGCCGGAGCCCATGACCAGAGAAGGGGACAGAGCAAAGGAGAGCCAGGGAAGGAGTACAGGCCATAAAGCAAGAGCTCTCTGCTCTATTTAGGTCTAATGATCCTAAGTAAGGCTCGAATCCTTCTTCTTTTATTTCTTTTTTTTTTTTTCCTAAATACAATTCTTTAAAATGTGTAAGCCAAAAATATCGGTGTGATGTAGATCAGCCGTGTGTCTTTAGCACCGTTTCCTCCAGGGCTCTGTCCCTGAGCTCTCGTTCCCTCTCCTCCCGAAAGGTTCAGGCACACACCATCCTCCCACCAAACGCACACCTAGGGTAAGCCCTCAGCTCTACACTGTATTTATGTCTATTTGTGGCTCGACCAGACATAAACAGTGTCAGAAGAGAACAAATGAGAAAGCCGCGTTCTATATGGAATACACAAGCCCGATATAAGTCACAATTCCTGAGTTGAAACTTGTTGCAGTGCTCTGAACATTCATACAGAAAGCAGGACATTCATGTCATAAGGTAAACACATTTAGTCTGTTGTCTGTTTCAGTAACACATTTATTGGTACCAGCTACGTGATACTGATGTATTCATTACATCTTGGCATTTACAATATACAGTATTTCTCTGACTCATTACAGCTTTCATACCAATTAGGTGAAAGAAAATATTGTTTGCAAAAATACTTTTAGGGGATTACATTTATCCTAGAATATTATGTATCACAATTTTAGAAACATTAAGTCCCAACATTTACATATAATTATTATGGTTATACCCTAGAGAAGATATTTAAATGTCTTTACCCTATCTGTTGGATATATGTTTCCCTTGGAAGGAGAACCCCGTCACACAATTAGAGTGCCGAAATAAGCGAAAATATTCTTGGTTGCTAAATTGGAGAAAAAGTTGCCCCAAGATAAAAATTCTTAATGTAAAATTGTACTTTGATTTGGGTGGTTTATTTTTGTTATGACATTAGGGGAATTTTTTTTTAATTTTAAGCATAAAATCATACAACTCAATTATCAAGATATTTGCACTGAGAAAATCAAATCCTAAAATTAGACCGGTAGATTTTTATGTGGACTTGAATCTGCTTCTTTGTAATTTCTGTGGGTACTTGGAAGTGTTTCGCCATGAATGCTAATGTGCTTTGTGTTTTAAGTAGTGATTCTGCACATTTTGAAACACAGACAAATTTGAGCTGGAGACACAGGCAAAGCACTTTGTTGGATGGTGTCGAAGGAAATCATGAAGGTGCCCCCAGAATGAGATCTCCAAATATGTCCTTTTTCAGACCAAAATACGACGTACCTATGAGTGTCTGCCTGTCTTTTGGCTGGATATATATCTTAATAAAGAAAAAAAGAAGTGAATTTTAATTTTAATAGCAAGCCCCCACTATCGCTGCACACATCTATGTTTTTTCAGAGGACAGATCAAAGGTGATGATGGATACCTGTCTAAGTCACTAGGAAAATACTGCATTAGAATAATCCGTCATCCATTTCCATTTTTTTCCTGGAAAAAAAAAAAACAAGGAAGGAAAATGAGAGAAAGAAAGAAAGCATAATCAAAAGCCTAAATGACAAAGAGTTGACAGTCAGATTCTGTGGTAAATGATTCCAGAGTCGCTGGCCTGCGGAGACGCTGAGGAAGTCCCCAGCAGACCTGATTAATTCCAGTCTCTCCAGCTGCCAGGGGAGCAGAGGGTAAGCAGTTTCGCAGAGAGGAGCCTATTACCACTACGAGGCTGAAATAGATCTAATCAACTCACAGCCGCTCAAAAGAAAACTTTACAGGTTTAGCTCACTAAGGCAGTGCTTTAAAATGATGACTACAAAGGACCATGGGAGTCTGAAAGCATTTAGTCTTTATTGCAGCTCAAGGAAATTTTCTGCTGTGGTTAGGCCATGCTAATTTACTGAACATGACAAAGCCTCCCAGACTGTGTGACATCATTTGTTTAAAGGCCCCAGTGCTCATACTGTAGTATTTTGAGTATTACTTTTTTTTTTCTTCAAAAACAGTTAATTTGTTGATATTTCATCGGTTTGGGCTAATTACATGCACCATTATAAATGTCTGGACTAACCTACTTTAACATTTAATTTAAACAACAATGCTCTGTAATTTGTCATGGTGCTCACAAAGTGATGAATATTGCAACTTTGTTTTCTAAGCAATCAACATTTTATCGGTGCATCTTAAGAGGAAATTCCTGGCAGGAAGGAGACCCTGAGAAACTGAGTAGCGTTCACATCATCAGCTTCAGAATTAAACTAAGTTACATAGCAATTTGTATCATAATAGTCTAAATGGATTGAAAACTGTATGAGCTAATAAACACTATATCAAACAAAGTTCTGGATTTTTAAAAGAAGTATTTTGTATTCCATGTTGGATCATATGACCACCTCCTTTTTAATGGAAAATAAACAGAGGAAAATTATTAAGGCCAGATTGAAACCAAATAACCATTTGTCTTTTTTTTTTTTGAGGGGGGGAAATCTTTATGAAGATTTGCAGAGGTAAAATCTGCTTTTGTTTAAATAATCAAGATTTGGAAACTGCACGAGTTACATGATATGTTGTTTAGAATACTGTGTGTGATAGCAAATATGCACACAGACACATGAAATATATTGATTACTAATGGATTCCCTGATGACACCACCAAAAGAAATTAAAGGGGAGTACTCAAATCATCGAATTTAAGTTAATTACAGATGATGCTTTGCAAACTGTATCCTTCAGAAATTTTATGTCCATGGAAGATATAGCAGAAATCAAAAGATGAACAGTGAGGAAGCAGAGATGAGATGAATGATGGGTGGCTTAGAACTTTAAGAATCGCTTCTGAGCCTCTCTGTTTAGGCATGATTTCAAGCACAGTCCTGAGTCTTAAGGATGTGTGATGGCAAGAGGGTGCGGTTGAGCAAGGCTGCTGGGCACACCACAATTTCAGAGAAAGCAAAAGGTAGTTATGTGACCGTCCAAGGAAAAAAACCCCAAGATCCCACTGGAATCTGATTTCTAGGTCTAGATAAACACCCCTGCCTGCTGATGATCTGCACAGAACTTATCATAACAACACCCGGTGATAACTCGAGTACTGTTATCTGAATTGCAGCTATGTTGTTCATATGCTCGGAGCTCTTGATGATCCGTGTTTCCCCTTAAAATAGAATTTTGAGCTATTATTTCTTAGCTTATTCGGAGGGAAGAGTGGTGCCTGGACTTCCCCTCCTGTCAGGGAGTCCAAGACGCATCATAAAAATCCATATTTCAATATGGATTTGGAAATGTCTGACTTTCATCAGAGCATCACCTTTGATTCTATTATGTCCTTGAACTACATCACTGGAGTTCAAGCTGGATTTGTGTTTTAGATCAAAGGAACATTTCCTTTTCTGAGGTTTTTCAATTTTGTCTCATGCAGGTAATATTAAATTACTTAAAATGTTGACACCAAGAATCCAGCAGTATCCGTAGACTAGAACATAAACGCCTGTGGAGCTGCAGAGCTGAACAGGTCAGTCTTCAATACAGCTATGAGTTCCTCACAGTCACAGGACACCGAGGGCTGGATTTATGCCTGTCCCTTGCAGTGACAGTTGGTTCCTAGTGGCCTCAAATGTGCAAGCAATTAGACCACTGTACGTATAATTGGTTTGACATATCCCTTTTGTTCTTCCAGAGAGAAAAACTACCTTTAAAAATTCCAAGGATGAGTTTTTGACAATAAATGTAGCTTTTAAAAATATAATGTTTTATAATTCTGCAGTATCTAATAGAGATCCAAATAAAATTGTAATATTTTGGGAAAGTGTGAGATGTGTATGGCACCTGTGCTTGGCTTGATCCTTGAACAGAGAACTAGGCTGTTGGGGTCCAGGTCATCAACACTCATATCAAACTCTGCCTGTTAGTTTCAGTCTGTTTCAAAGCCTGGTGACAACATAATACATATTACTGTTGGAAAAAAATAGTTGAGGGAAGAATACGTAGGACCAGGTAAGAAAAAAACAAAAAGCTCAGTATAAATCCATTTTGAAAATAACTCAAAGCAAATGACCTACTAATTCCCAACCAGTAGCATTTTTTTCATCTACAAAGCAGGAGTTCTTGGAACTCTCTCTTTGTTATTTGGAAAGAAAAACTAAATTACTGATAATGAAAATCTTTAAGTAGCTTTAAGAGTAAGAAAAAAAATTAGAAATATACCCATGAAATTAAAGTATTGAATAAATAGAGATGAGATGAATGATGATAGGAAAGCCCTCAATGAAGTAAACTTTTCATTGAATAACTAGGGATGTATAATTTTAGGAAAGATTGAGCTACTGGCCATCTTGTTTATGTGTAGTTTATTGGAGAATTTATTGTGCTTATTTACTATGTTATTATGGATTTAACTGTGGTGTTTACCAGTGATTTTACCCCTTTAACACCACGGTTAGCATTAAAGTACATGCAGTGTGTCTCTAATCGATGCCATGAGAATGGCCTTGTCACTACAGCCTCCAAAGCACAAACAGTGGATTGCACAGGCAATGCAAATGGGTGCATGGTGGGTCCATTGCCAGAGAATCAAAGCTTGGGACAAGAGAAGCTCATCCTCACCAGAAAATACCAACCAACACTCTAAAAACATGTTTTATATCATGCTTTTGAAGGGAAAAAGGATGGTTCTGAAATCACCTGGGTTTGTTTTATTATTTATATCTTCTGGCAAGATCACAGTGATATCGGATAGGATTCAGCAATAGAGTCATGGCCATATTGGTAGATTTTTAGACTAAATTCCAAGGGCTGTACTTTTTGGCTACCTCCATATGGTTTGGCTTTTTAATGGAGTTCAGTAGGCTTCATGTTTCTTATTATGATTTCCTTTAAAATCTCTATGTACTATATTGTTTGTGCTACTGAATATTGCTCTAGTTTTCTTTCTTTAAATACCACATCCTCAATATGGGGTAGTAAAGATGTGCTAATTAAACTCAATCCATTTCACAACTATTAATTCAGCCTGTGATCTCTCATCAGGTTTTATATGTTAAGTAGGATTTAGGGCTGGTCAACAGATGGAAACTGTTCAGAAATGTGGTGAACAACCAACTCGAATGTCCATTTCTGAGTCAGATTTTTTTTTTTTTTGCTTGTTCAGATGCTAAAGGATTATATTTCAGTTCGACTAGACATTTGGCAACAGCAGAGAAAACTACATTTTATGGCTCCCCTGAGTATATATCAGTTGTAGTTATTTTAATTATTTCCAACATTTAGTTTTTCTCTTGAAAAGACTACTCTTTCTATGATTCTACCGTTGATCAAGTCCACGACCATGAGCACCGCTACACTAGACTGAGTGAGAACAGCACAAGGCGACTTTATACCCACTAGTCCAGGAAGCTGTCTGCATTCCCACCAAAAACACAAGAAAAACCACCAACAACAAGCATACAACAACAAAGCCCTCTAAAGAGGACAGATGGATAAAGAAAGGATAATTTCAGTGAAAAATGCTACATAAAATAATAGGCATTAAAATTATTAATAAACCTGTGTCTGTGTTCTCATGAAATAGTGACAGACTTTACATTTCAGTGAATTTTGTAGACACTGAAAGAAAATGCATCCCTTGCCTGAAAAGACAAATCTATGAAAGTAGGAAGACCACTAGATGTGAGATCCAGCATCTCCGCCACATCTCTCTCTAGTGTAACACAGGGAAGTTTACTGGTAAAGCGAAGTTCAGAGCTTAACATAGAACGATGACGATGATGGTTTCTTTGTAAAGTCTGCAAGGATATGTCCCTAGCGATGAGAGTGAAGGCTCAGAGTGAGAAGGCTATTACAGCTATTCAAAATCAAAGCTGAAGTCCAAAGATCTCCGGCCAATCGAAGGGTTCCTTTCTGCCCCCTGGTGGATGGAGAGGCATTTCCACATGCCCATTACTTCAGTTGCAAAGCCAGGGACTTCAATGGCTTTCTGAAAGTAGGCTTCTGAAAAAGACAAACTGTGATGTGGTCAGATTTAATCGATTTTCTTTTTAGTGAATGCTTCATAACAGAGTAACCATTTAATACGAGCAATTCTGTGCTTTCTCTGCCCTTCAGTATGTGAAGTGACATTTCTATTGGAGCAAATGGCTGTATGTATTGTGGTCTTGGGTTATTCTCCACCATGTGTTTCTCTCCATATCAATTTCTTTTCCCTCCTCATCTGTTCATATCCAAACCAGAAGCTAAGAAGAGAAAGGCAACTTCAATCTCCCATTTATTTTCTACCCTGCATTTTTTCTGGCATCTGTTCCTCTAAGTTTCACTCCTTTTTCTTATCTTTTCCTCTCTGAAGCCCATGGAGGTGTCTGTTATAATACTATGCTTTCAACAGGTTGATATCTGTATAGGAATAGCAACGTACAGATTTCATTTATTTTCCAGGTCAAATAAAGTAAAAACACTATCAGAACAAATTAATAAATGCATGATAGTTCGGCATACAGAGAGATTTTATTTCAATTTTGCCACCCTTATAGAAGTATTTTTGAGTGTGATATGCTCTGAAATTTTATAAAATTCTTGCCAAAGGTAAAAATAATATGTAGTGATGACATTCCCTTTTCACAAATGCACATATTGTAGAACCTGTGCCTAGCCACAGGATTTCACAATCTTTTGGGATTGGCAATTCACACAGTGCAAAATCCCATTTGCAACATAGCTTTCCCCAATCCCATGGGATTCATTGTGAGAGCATTTTAATATAATAGTTTTCTGATAGTTGAGAACTCTGGAATGATAGCTCCGAGTCAAAGACAGAGGGACATTAAGCAGAGTTGAGGTAATGAATTGATCACATAAAAAATATTTTACCTTTTACACTTTTATCCTGTATGTGCATTTCTTAGCTATTTTTCTCTGCATTTTTACAATTTCTTCTATTAGAAGGGCACAAGAACACAGACTTTGGATTGCTACCGTATTCATCTATTTCTTTTACAGTCAACAACTAGAATCGTACTCCTTTAAAGAACAATATGTACACCCCATTTCCCAGCCGTTAGCCTAGAAAATCCACATCATTTTCTCCAACCTGAGAGAAAACAATGCTTTATGAATATTGTCTCCTTTTTCTGTAGGAACCTCTTTTTCACGGTAAGTTTTTCTTTAAGACAGATCAATGTTCTATTTTAATCAGAGTCCTCCCTACCCTGGCCCCAGCTTTTTTTCATTTTTATTTTCAGAAGTATCAAGTTCACAAGAAAATGATTCTTTCAAAAATGGTACATACATTTCCAGGAACAAATACCAGACGGAGTTCCTTATGTTTGCCTTCTACAGAGAGTTCACACTTCAAAATGTCCAGTGATCTCTGAAAACTGAGAAGACCACGAGTGTCAGCATAATCATCGACTAAATATCAATGACAATACTAACATTGACATGTGGTCGTGAGGAGTAAGAAATGTGAAAAGTGCAAAGATGACACAGAAGCCTTGTTGACCCAGAACTAGACTCCTTCCCAACTGTGAACACTAGGCTGGGAAACCATATATCATTCTTAGAGCAATCATCACTTTTAAAGTCGAACTTCTGATTTAAAGAAGAAAAAAAGATCTCCACTCTGTGTACTTAGTGGTTATTCAGGGGTTTTGATGTGAACTCTTTCGAGAGAGCATCCCTTTTGTAATCATCAAGACTGTGGTTTGCACAAACCTTTTCAAGTCTTGTCATCATCACACATACTTAAGCGTTTAGATCTCTACACAGCTGTAAGTCATAAACAAAAGCAACAGAACTTTTTCCCTGGAAAAATATTTAGACCTAAAAATTAGAGCATACTTCAAATGAAAGCAATCAAATGCAAATGAAAAAGTTCAGTTCATATATAAGAAGAGGTAAAGACAACAATGTGCCTTTTGCCTTTGGATTTTCTCTTCTGGGTAAACAGATAACTGACCTTTAAACACTCAGATCTCAACATTTTGATTCAGTCATTGTTATTGGAAAAAAAAAAAGATGAGAAATAAACCACAGCCTATTATCAATAAAGACGAAAAGTAACCAAATTTAGTAATTCATAAAATTGCCCAACTTTTTTTTGGCAGATTAATTGTCCTCATCTGTGATATACATTTAAGAATGAAACTTAAATTAGCTTCTTAAAGTGGTCCTGTGACTTTAATTATTCACAAAGTACACAAATTTAATGAGTTTTTAAATATTAAAACTCTTCCCTATTGTCACTACGGTGAGTTCTTAATTTACAGAGCAATTAAGTCAAGACCCTCATTTATCAGGACATGTGCGTTTGTTGAAAACGTAGTCAGTTTTTATTAATTGATGCTATAGAAATACTGAGGTGAAATTAATGTGTGTCTTCAGAGGTCGTGCCGGTGGTGGTGGGGAGCTCACAAGGAGCAGGACGTGAGATAAATAAGTAACTGCTATTTCCTGATTTCTCCAGAGATTGCTGAAATATTAAGTGGCACAATGGTTACCGTTCTCAGCCAAAATGCTTGCAAGAAAATGCCCCCTGAGTTTCTCTCTGACAAACATCTGTCATGGGTAGTAGCTGAGAAATAGGGAAACTTCAAAGCAGTACTTTCTGATTATTAGCAGAGTGTGGAGTGTAATGTTCTTACATTTTAATGCAAACCAAGTGTTGATGAGCTGAGAGGGTAGAATTAAAAAGTAGCCCAAATTTTCCTTTGTTCTTCAGGATGGGGCTGACAGGAAACATTCGAAGTCAGTAGTATTCCTGACTACTTACCAATTTGTGAGCCACAAGAAATTCTAGCTCCAGAGGCACATGGTGGGAGTGGAGTGGACCAGGCTGCCATCTCCTGCTGTTCACCTGTGGTGGCTCTGCCCAATCGCGTCCACTGTTCAGCACAAATTGTTTATGGACAATCTTGCTCAAGAAAGTGGTTACAAAAGAGCAAGACCAAGTTCAAATGGTATGTACCCGAGCACTTGCCTATAGAGCTGACAGCTGCCTCATAATATTAATAAGTTTGCCGTAAAAGACGGAGGAGGAAGACACTTCCTATTTTGAAACATAAATATAAACACAGAGCATCAAAAATATCTGAGCAATTTTGTCAATATTTCAGCCAGTCGTTGGAATGATTTGTACATGGAGAGACTGAATTTTTAGTTGAACGGGTAATGGAGAGATAGACATAGTCTAAGTACCTCACTATTTTTGTGAGAATGGATTTGACAGTACAACAATCTCCAAGCATTCTTTAATCCCGAAACTCCACAATCCACCCCGAGAACATTAAAAAAAAATACACAACAAAAAAGCACAACCTAAGAAAAATACTTCCTGATGTGTACAATCTAGATCACTATCCTCCTTATTGCAGTTTAATTTCTACCAAATTCTGATTTCTAGCCAGCAAACAGGTTGTCCAATCCACTCCCTGAGGCAAAGGTTAAGGGAGAGACAAGCATCTCACTCCTATTTCCTGGTGCGTTTGGACTTTCAGCCTCTAGAGCACCAAAAAGTTTGATGGGACCATGCTGAGGGGTCCCCTGTATCCAGGAGTTGGTTAATATACTCCCATTCCTCATTCAGACAGGCAACAGAGGCCAAAAAAGAAAAAAAAAAAAAAATAGCGGGGCAACAAACTCTTTTCTGCAAAGGCTCTGTAATAAATTGTTCTTTCAGCAGTGCAAAAGACGAATTTTTCTTTCCTTTGCTTCTTTCCTCCTTTGCCCGAAAGCACCAATGGGCGGCTCGCTTTCCCACCTGGCCCTGGCTGTCTGTGCCCATAAATTTGCCTATGCAATGCCTGTTTACGGGTCGCTGATGGAACATGGAGACGGTGCATTTTGTAAGCGCTGGGTAGATAATCATGGTAATTGATGTTTGGAGCTGTGAGCTCCTAGGAGCACAGGGTCTCTTTCTCCCAGTGAGGCCCTGCTCTCTGTTATCAGCCCAGCCCATAATTAAATATCACTCTTTTACAATATGTTTCAGGCTCCTTAATGAGTCTAAAGCAGAAATAGTCACCTCTTTCCCCTCTGAGCTTTATTTGCTTGTTATTAAACAATGTTATTGAGCTGCCTTCTTTCCCTGTGTTGCCAAACCTGCATCATTTCCGTTTTATAATTGCACAATTAGAGCGAAGGCTTTGCTTCCATACATCAGCAGGCCCTGCGTGTGCCTGCGTGTATGTGTGTATGTGTGCGGAGACGAGGAGAGGGAGAGAAAAGGAAAAATCAGGTGTTCATATAGACTACTCGAATGCATCTTATTTTCATTAACTGCCAGATTTTGCAAAATGGGAAGCGATTTATCATGAGCCATTTTCTTCTATCAACCACCTCCACCAACCAACACCATGACTTTCGCCGTGACCTTGTGCTGTGTAGCGGAGGGTCCAATTTGCTCATTGTTACTCGCTTGCATAATCCCATGCCCCTCCCCCACAGCCTTTTTTCCCCCAAGCAAAATCCTGTCATTTATATTCCGAGGCTAAACGGTATTCTTTTTGCCCCCAAAGCTGGCAAGCTGTACAACACTAGTAATTCCTTCTAACGAATTTCCAGAGAGCTCCTCCTCTTACACACGCACTCTCTCGCTCACACACACACACACTCCCCCACGCACACACTCACACGCACCCCTCTAAGCTGCTCTAAGCAGTGTATTAAGTAGCTGAAGAAAATCCATTCACATTCTGCTGTGTCGCTTTCTTCTCAAGTCATGAACCCATCACAGACTTTCTCTAGCTGTAGGTTGCCACGGTGAAGATTTACAATGCCAGTTATTCATACATCTGCCTTCTCTTTTTTCCCCCCCTTATTCTTAAATCCCTTGAGCGAGGGCAACCTTGATACTGAGACTCGTAAAATTCATGCAGGCTTATCATCCTTGGTGAAGGCTCCAGGCGTGCGCTCCGCAAGCCCCGCCAGCTCACTGCCATGACGGGTGGGTGGGCGGGCGGCGGGCTTTTATGTGCAACAACGAGGAAGGGGGTGGGGTACCGCTGAATGGAACATAATAGGAAACTTGTACATATATATATATATATATAATAAAAGCAGTATATGTTTCACTAATCATTTATTAATTTTTTTAAATTGCTTTTGGGTCTCTGGAGGCCAGCATTCACTTGATGCTGGAATGTTAAATAAAAAGTGACCTTAGTTTGAGCAAGATAATTTTAGAAAGTCCACTCTTCAGTGCTCAAGAGCTCATGGGGTGGAGACATAGACTCTTTTCTCACTGCACAGCAAAGGACCGATAGGAGGAAACCTCAACACCTTTTAAAATGTGCATTTGATGGCCATTGTTTTTTGCTATTTTCTTCACTTAATTATTTCTTCTTCTTTTAATTGTTACTAAGTTCATTATTCTTAAAGAACATGGCGAAGAGGGAAAAATAAATATTTTCAACAGCAAACATTAATATTTTTAAAAAGTCATTGAAATTTTCCCCAATCTGAAAAAGAGATTAATCCTATGGTAACGTAATAGAGAACTATGTTTTAATCATTACCAAAAAAAAAAGTTTTTAACATATTGTTAGAAAATATCAATTGAGATCCTGGCAAGTGATCATCTGGAACCCTTTTATAAAAGTTTATGAAATTATTTTTAGCTGGATTAAAATATAATTGTCACCTTGAGCCTCAGTTTCTTCCTTTGTAAAACAAGAAGAGTGTGTTACCTTATCTGTAAGGATCCTTTTTAGTCTTACATGATCTAGTCACTATTCAATTAAAAAATAGGCAAGAACTAGTTTAATCTAAAATTTCTCTTCTTCCAGCTCAATGCATGAAGCCTCCCCAGGGTGTAGTTCAGGAATGATCCTCAACTGCCTGCATTTTGGTCTCTCCTTAACTCTTCAGCTCTCTGTGGCACCATTTAGAAAATTGCCACAGTGAAAATCAAGGAAGACTGTTGACTGAGAACAACTCGAAACTCAAGGTTTTAATCCATATTCCACAGAAAACTTGGGAAGAACCACATGCAGCATTTGTCGTACTTTCTGAGACTGTGTCCCTGGAACTAGGATAAGATGAGAGCAACACAACAAAAGATGTTCTGTTCTACTTTATTTTATTTTACTTCATTATTTTATTTTTTTCCCTTCTGGCTAATCCTTTTTCCTTTAGGTGGAAATTTCTTCTTCCAAACTGCCTCCTGGAACATTCCTCTTCTTGCAGCTCATGGACACCACTGGGCTCCCATCCCAGGGCCATGAGCAGGTGGATCTGCCACCTACCTTCTCTGACCCTGACATACCTCTGAACATTGTCACCTTGAACTTGTTGACTCATAGCCCCATCTTCTCATAGAAAACCATCTGACCTATGTCTTATACAGGAAGATTAAGTTGACAGCTCCTGTCAAACTTTCAAAATAATCTGCCCACAAATAGAACATTGAATTTTACAGTGTGTAATTCTATCTGCCTTCCTTATCTACCTGGGTCCTGGATCTGGTAAGACATTAAGTAGGAAACCATTGTACCCATCTGTGACCCTGTTTCCTTATGTGACTCTCAAGGAAAAGATGTAATCCCAATCAACTTCTCAAGATTCTGAGGGTCAAATACAATAATGTGTGGATACTTTTAAATGTTCTAGAGTGTACCGTGTTGATATATTATTATCATTATTTATTATTATTAGTCTATTAATGACTGTGATAATAGACAGGATGGCTTTCTAATATGTTTGGCCATGACCTACAGAAAGAAATGCATTTTATATAGTATTCCAGGACACATCTGTGTAATACTAGCTGGTACAAAAGTTACACAAAACAATATACCTTTACTATCTGTGAAGCATTCTGATATTTTCTATAGGTAGAGAATTTTCAAACCTACATTGTTCCTAGCATGCAGTTTGAAAAGCTTGAGTGTGAAGCACCATGTTAGTCTGGATGGGAACAACATGAACCTACATGAAGCCTTTGTGTGATTTAGGAAAGGACCTACACCCCTGCCTCCAGGGCCAGAGGCCACAGCTTGGAGAAGGAGGTAGGGCAAGATTTTGACTTCTACTTACCCCTTCAGCTGGAAGTTTTTTTAGAGCACATTCAAACCTAGTCAGTATTGGAGGTTGGAGAAAGGGAGTGGGTGGAGTATGGAAAGGTATTATGCAAGAATGTGAAATAGGTTTTGGTGTAACATGAATGATGTGGGGTAGGTATGTCCAAATCTTCCTATACACAGGTCAGAGGCAGCCCACAATGCAAGGTGGCCTGAAAAAGAAAGGAAGCAAAGACAAACATGATTTTGGCAAATTTCAAAGCACTATGAAAAACTAAATGGATAACAAGAAAGACAGCAGTGGAACAGGATTTATCAAAAACCTGCCTTCAAGGTGTCCATTACTTAGTTCTGCAAATTAACAACAACGATGACTTAAGAAACATCATATTTCTGCCTTTGCTGCAAATTCTGAAAACTATCTTGATCCATCCCCAAGCATCAACCTTCATCCATCAGTTGCAAGATCTATTATAATAAGCAGGAATGTAGGCTGGGAGATCTCTGGAACCTTTTCCTTGTAGAAGCAGTCTATCTCAATTGCCATCACTCCTGTTATCCATTAAGATATAATCAGCAAAAGGTGACATCAGAGCATTTCACTATGTCCCCAGAAGGTCTTTCTCACTGGGCAATTCCTTGGTCGATCTATGGACTTATGAGCACACTGTACTGTACTACACTAACAAGGTTGAAATTAAGTTTATTATTCTTCTTCAAGATCATACCTAAGTTAACTGAATGGAACTGCCAAGAAACAGAAACAAAAAAGGTAACTCAAAAAACAAGTAGGTCCTGTCCACTCTTTCAACATTCAGAGTTCACCTCTTCAGTTTATATGCACATCTTTTCTATTTAATGCAACATCCTTTATGCCCTTGACTTCTTCCAGGTAGCATACTACATTGAATTATCTTCATTAGTGTAATATAGACGAATATAGTAAAATAATGAAGAAGGAAACTTTTTCCTCTTTTTTTTAATACCTGCCCCTCTCCAACACACACACACATCACAATCGTGGTCATTTTTAGAAAGAAGAAATGAATTTGAACAGAAAGAAAAATATTTTATTTCAAAACATTTTGTAATTATCTAATGTACTGTTATATTCCCTAAGTCTCCTTTTCTACATTTGATTTGTTTTAATAGCCGTTTTTAAAACTCACAGCAAGTGTTGTTTTAAAAACAGTCAATATTTTTAAATATCTTAGGATTTCAAGTCATTGACAAAATAACTTTGCTAAAACCATTTTTTATATTCTTCTTATGAGGCATGTCTTTATGATTATAAGATTTGGTGGCATTAACAGCTTAGGATAATTATCAGTAGGACAAAAGACTTACTCCTCATTTGATATACATGGATAAGAAGAAGGCACCTTCCTTTCTAACTTGTATGGGAAAACAATAGAGTCCAAGTTACTTAAAGGAAATGAAGACATAGGCCCTTGGAGAAATCACACCTTATGTCTGCTTTATCTTTTCTCTTTTATGCTGAATTTTACCTTAAAAGTCATCATGCTGTCAAAAATGTCTTTTCCATCCTGTTTCCCAATCTTTTGACACTCTTAAGACAGTGGGTGGTGTAGGCAGAGAGCAGGCATCTCTCTTGTGCAGGTAGAGTCTGCCAGCGTGCTTGCACAACCATCGACCACAAAGCACCTTGACCAACCTCAACGCAGAGCAGCTAGACAGTGTGCTCCACTTGGTCTTATCAGATTTTTACTTGTTTTCCAGATTTTTACCCAGAATCTCACCTTAGGAACCAGGGCTTGTCCACATTGTTGCTGGATAGGAGCTAACGATCGCCATTGTCTTTTCTCTGCCCACAAACAGCCTCCTCTACCTGGCTCCCCAATTTGCCTTTATGCTTTTCTTGTCCAATCCCCAAATCTCTTGATCTTTGGGGAATCTTTCTTCCCTGATTCCTGTATGAACTTTTATGGAATGAAAAGGAAGTAGATTTGGGGGCCCGGAAGGATATAGATCCATCTGTAGGAATGTCAATGGGTGAGTATCCATATTTGAATGTCAGAGAGGCATAAAGAACTAGGGCTGCCTGGGAGGGTCGGGTCCCCACCCTGTGGGTGTGGCATAGCCCAGAGTTTCTGGACAATAACGCCACTTGCAGCTGGGCAGGAGAGGAGAGAGCAATAAGCATTTTAGTTTGTGGGCTTACATCTATATTGAAGCAAAATTCATTTCAGCCAGCACTGCAGTCTTCTAGGTCAGATTCCAGCCACCACACTAGAAAAGAGGTTGCCATAGGCAAATAAGCTCCACCAAATATATTCGAGGAGGGCTTCCACAAGGAATAGCACAAGTGCTCTGAGAGTGCGTGATAGCACACGACGTTCTCTGTGCGTTATCAAGCCATAGTCTTCCCATTAGTGCCTCCATAGCCATGGTCTAATCTTTGCCCCCAGTTATTAGCTCCTTGTTGCCTTCACTCTCTTGTGTGAACTTCTTATTTTTTGATGCCCAGACCTTTCACTGGGCCCAACCTTTTGGATGTCAGTTTCTTAACCGGGAAGATGACTTGCAAACAAACATCTGGGACTATGGGGATGGCTTTCCTTCCTGACCTCTCCCTAGAGTACCCTTATTCCCTATGCTTACCCCAAGTCTGCTTTCCCTGACTCCAAAATTCAGGGCCCTCCTCTGGGATCTACCAAGGGCTCCCCTCTTTCTGTTCTCATAGCTTCATAGATGTACCTCTATTTTTATACTTATTACTTTATATCGTAATGACTTACTGAAGTTACAGTCTATCTCACAAACCATGAGCAACATAAAAATAGAGACAATTGGAAGTGCCACTTCTAGGCTCGGAAATATACAAAAGGCTATCAATTATAGGTGTTCAGTATATGTTTGCTGACTGAATGAGTTAAAACTAGATGGCCTGATTTTTGGACTTTATGTAACTAGCTCCCCTGAAATAGTCACATAGCTCCGTATTTGATTAGCGAAACACACAAATAAAAATTGGCTTAAATTAGAGCTATCATTTTGTCTAATTTTGGATTACACTCTTTAAATTGGATATATAAATATGTTATAGGTATAAATTCCAAATTTTGCTTCTTAGCTTGCTACTGATCTTTAATGGAATGTTGGTCATGGTGCTCATTTTGAATTTAACTCAAGAGCTGTATGTTAAATGGCTGTGCTATATATTTAGATCCCATTACTTGTTTATAGTCTAAAAGATGGTTCTCTAGAAGAGTTAATTAATAAATGAATGTAAAATATAAATTAGATAATAAAATGTATGCCTTTAGATTTTTTAAATTATTATAAATATTTCATCTGCATAAGTTTTTTTGTTCTTGGAAATGAAACAAATGAATTCTTTTTAATGCATGGTGATGTTATTGAATTCCTAGGGAAGACTTTGAGAAAACTTGACATTGAGAAAATTTTGTGCCAATTTCATAACCCTTTTTGGTCTTTGTAATTTAAAACTTTCCCTGTGTCTTCTATTTATCCCTATTGCTATGTTAGTGGTGTCCTTGGCAAATATAGTTGGTACTATAGGCTCTCTACCAGGAGAGATGTGTGATTAATTCTTTGTTTTGGAGGGGTTTGATAACCCATTGGGTGCCCTTCTACCTAAAGGCAGATGTTAGTGGAATCATGGCTGTGGGTTATAGCCATAGACCAAAATTTTCCAGGTGAGGTGTCTGGAAAGGGCTATAATATGAAATTAGCATTATCCTTCATGAACCTTGAAATGGATATTTCAAAATACTCTTAGCACAAATATTGTTCCTGTGGCCTTCCTCACGTTTGTCCTTTTGTGCAATAAGAATAACAATGCTTTAACCAATTACATGCTTTTTAAAAAGCTCTGTAGTTTCACACCTATTTGTTACCTTAGGTTTTGCTTATAATTTAGACTTTATGTATATGCCTCCTGGATCAGAATTTACAGGTGGAGGATAAGGTGCCCTGAAGTGGAAAGGCTTCCCCAAGGGCAACACCAACCTTACATGTCAAAGCAGAATTCACAGGCTTTTGATTCTCAGCCAGTACATTTTTTCCTAAATCATTTCCAGTTCACATCCTGTTTTTTATTTGTTTATGTTTTAATTCATGGAGAACATGGACAGAGGCTAAGAAGTTTACACCAGCCCACTCAAAGAACAGATAAAATCCAGTTCTTTCCTTCCTTCTACTTTTCGTCCCAGGTTCTTGAGTTCTAAAATAGCTAGCTTTAGCAATACATACTGTCTTTTTTCCAAGGCACATTCCTCTTTCGTAAGTGTAAGTTTTAAAAATAGTTTTGCTAAGAAAGATGGATCAGATATGCCATTTGTAATTGAAGAAACTGAGGCAAAGAATGACTAAGCAATTCACTCGGGGATGGTCATGACTAAGCACAAGCTCACTTGGACTTTGGAACTTAATTTATTCCAGAGAAGGGCCAAGTTCCAGACTATGCAACTTACACATGAAAAGGCAACCCAAACAAGACTACTTTCCTGAATTTTAAATAGAAGTCTTAAATTGCTTGCAAGTAAGCACAAAATTCCAAGTTTTACTGTGCAAAATTCTATAACATAGGCACACATTTGTCCACAGATGGACAAATAAGGGCAAAAATGATGAATAGAATGAGAATTAAAGACTCACCTTTTTTGCAATATTAATATTACATTGTGGTAGGCTTTGTACATATTGAGAGATCATAAATATATTTTTACTTGTATATATATTTTATGTTCTGTATTACCAATACATGATCAAGGTATAATTAAGTAGAAATAGTCTCCTCTTGTGTGTTTTATATTCAATCACAATTTTAAAAAATGTTTATCTTACCTGTGATTTTTAGCAGAATATTACCTGAACAACAGTGATCTGAACAAACTGATCATAATGAGTTTACCTTTGTATCTTACATTACAACGTTTCAAATATTTTGCTGTGTGGTATATTTGATCATGATATGCATGCTGGAGTACATTTTACATTGCCAGGCCAAAATATGGGCAACATTCAAAAAGTGCAGGACACCTGAATGGGACCCCAAGAAGTGGCCCCAGAAATTAAAATCCCAGTGATTACTAGAAGGCCAAAGCAGGTAAAAATCAAGAAGTGGGTGGTCAGAAATAACAAAGTTCCATAAAACCACAGACTCAGCCAAGGTGAGCAAAGAGGAATACAGGATGAAAGAGGAAGATCCCCAACACAAAACAAGTCTGACCTCAGACAAATACTGTTGCTCTGCAGCCTTTTTCTCTACTCCCTGGCAGGGAAGGGTGCTGGGATCATGGTAGGATGACCTGGCCCAGCAGGTGTAAACAGGCTTTGAGGCTGGACAGAAAATATTCTAACTGCAGCCACAGGTGAAATCTAACCTAGAGAAGTGAGATTTTAGTAAAGCACTTATATCTAATAAATAGAACCAGCCACATATTAGTTTTTCTTTCCAGTTTTCTGTGGATATTGGTCATGTTTTTTTTTTTTAAGTTGAACTCCACATGCATGTGGGTATATTTGTTATTTCTTACAAATCCAAAGGAAAACAACTTTGCATGTTTAAGTAAACATTAAAAAGGTGAAAAGTTTCAAGGACTCTTTAAGTTGCAAACATTACAACAAGAAGATAAATTACCCCCAAATAACTGTGTTATTATTTACATACAAAGTAAGCTTTAGATTTCCATTGCTAATCTTGTCAGGTTGGACTCTACATGATCCTAGATTCTCAGCATTGATTTATAAAACTCATATAATCACAGAAAAAAAAATTTAAAAATAAAAAATAAGTAATATGAAAAGACAAATATTCTACAAAGCATTGTATAGAAAGAAACATAACTTAACATAGGATGACTATTTAAGAATGAATGTGAATGGACATTTGGAAATTCTAAGTTTGTAAGTTTGTATGTTTGTATATTCTATTTATGCATCTACTTTCCCTCAAAGTAAGGGAAGAAATTAAAGATGTTCTTAACAGCGATCTATATATAAATTCAAAAGTCTCAGGGTTTAACAGAATTTCATACTATATTATGGCTTGGGATGAACTAATAGATTTATAGGTAAATTTCCCAAAACAAATTATTCAAGGCAATATTAGAAGTGAAAAGATTCTCTACCATTAATTTGTTTTCTGGAAAGATATGAATGAATTAACACCATAAGCTTGAAATGATAATTTTATGTTAATCATCTTCTACATTTCAGCGTGCATCAATACTTTTGTGCATTGGATATGTGCTCCTGCGTGTGTTGTGTGTGTGTGTGTGTGTGTGTGTGTGTGTGTGTGTACACATATAGATGTTAATTATGGGTCTGCTTTTCATATACAGGCTGGGTTCATCTTAGCGAATTCCAAATGAAGAAATAAATGTCCTTGACATTCCATTTAATAGACAGTGGGTGGCACCATCTTAAGGAGCAGATGATGTAAGGATGCATTTGGCACTATTTTCTTTATTTGGGCTACAAACTCTATCCAAATTGTGAAGGATTTTCTACATTAGTAATTAATAGGGTCCCATTATGCTAACTATCATCCAACTTAGGACATCTTAGAGGAAAGATAAGAGATGAATAATTTGAAGTAATTTTCTTGTAATCATGCCAATCACTTGAGCAAAGTAGTTATTAAAGGAAACAGTATTATGATGAATTATAGGACATCTAACACTGAATACCTTTTCTTATCAGCTGCTTATAGTTTCTGATTCTTAAAAAAAAGGCAAACAAGTAGAAGTCTATTCCGAATTACACTCTTCTTACTGTAAATAATAGTTTGTTTAGCAAACCCTGAATTTTAATGAGGCTTAAAAGACAGACTTTGCCTTATTTCTGCTCATCTCCTTGAAAAGAGCTGAAGTTTGTCAGCTTTACCTTCCCTTAAAAGGTAGATGTAACAAGCCTGAGTCACCTTTGATGACAAGGGATTCTTCCAGTTCAGATTTGCTGAAGTGATTAGACATTATTTATCTAATTAAATGTTCAAAACACATCATTATTGAAAGGAATAAATTTACTACATTTGTTGAGGAGTGTTAACTGAAATGTAACTGCACATCATTTGACTTTTTAACATTTTATTATATCTATTAAGTCTTTCTGTGCTTAATTAAATCAACTTATTTTTTACAGTTAATTTAACGTGATTTCATTTTCGTTACAGAATCTGAATCGGATATTATAGAGAAAGCCAACTGTATACACAAATTAAGCTTCGACTCCTCAGGTGCTCTCTTGCATTTTATTCAAGTCTGGCAGGTTTGGGGCTCACCATGATTTTAAATGGATGGTATTTTTCACATAGCAGAGAAAGCTTACTCTTCGTCCTTATTCATTTTTTTAAATACGACAATTTTTAAGGCTGCAGAGGCTTCATAATTGTACTATTTGCATCCTAGATCACAGCCAGTATTTGAAGAAACAATGTTTCCAATGGTTAGAAAAAAGTAAATAAGAATAAAAATGTGCAATTATGAGCATTAGTTGCTGCTCCCTGGAAATCGCACTTTATTAACTGTCCCTGTAAGAACAGTGATGCCGAAATAATAATTCCTGAGAAGGACCAAAGTATTTGAGTAGCAATACCCAGGAGTGGGCTACAAGGGAGAAGTTATTTCATTATGATTATTATCCTCAAATGAATGTCTCTCAGTAATCAATATTTAGCAGCATTCTTTCCTTCACAAGAACCCCAAACTATAAAATGTGCTTAGGGGAGGAGCAGGGCTGAAACCACAAACTTCTGGTGCCAATCAGCTGTGATGAATTGCGAGATGCAGGGATGAAGGCAGCGATTTGGTACATTCAAATCGCCCCTGAAAAGTGTTAAAATGGAGAATGTGGCTGGAAACAAATGGGAAAGGAAGATTCAAAGGTTGCAAGTGGTGTTGGTGGAAAATTCTAATTAGACATTTACGTCAGCTTGCAAAGCTCCTTATTTTCCCCAAAGGTTGGAGTGTTTCATGTTTTGTCAGTCTTGCATTGAAAGTGCTCAAAGGGAAGGTTTCTGAAAGTCTCATGGAACTCTGGGCATGGTGAGTGAAAAAGGTGGTCACACATGCATTGCTTGAGCCTTGCTGTCCCACACCAGAGAACAAAATGAAAAAAAGAAAAAGGCATAAAAAAGAAAAAAAGGCAAAGAAAGTGAAATTATGTGTGCCTATGCATCCTCCCCTTCTCCAGCTTTAGCAGAAATGGCTGGCTCTCTTTGCTCGAGGTGCCCATTTCTGGCTACTCCGTGGCCACTTGGACTGGCTTTGATTCCCCAGGGTAAGTGTTCATGATCGCAAATTTGGCCAAAAGATTTTTTCATTACCCTCCAACATTTCCTTTCACCTCCAACCTCCAGGCAGGGCCCTGGCTCTCCCTTTGGAGCCCAGAGTATAAAGACTTGGGGCCGTCGGGCTGACCCGGAGGGCCTTCTGTCAATCACCGCCTGGCCCTCTCTGCTCCCTTTCACACCAGGCAGCTGGACCCATCGCTGTCAACCAGGTAACAACCCCCAGACAATAGCGGCCTGAAAGCCTGGTCTAGACACTCTTTTAGCCACTTATTTGCTGCTCTTGGCAGCTGTTGAAGCATAAATAAGCAGTTTGTAATCAGAAAGCTGACATCATCGCAGCTCGGCTGAGAGGGGAGATTGTTCCTGAGCACTGAGCGGGTTTTTTTGTGTGTGTGTTACAACAGATTCTGGGGTGGGGATGCAGATTTGTGCCATGCTAAGCTGGTCTTTCTTTGATTTACAGAAGACAATTGGATCAGGTCCCCGGCTCCAAGATGTACCAAAATTATTTTTTCATGTCCAATTCCTGATGGGAAGTAAAATCGAACAATAAATTGGGTGGAAATGGGTTATGGGCTAGGCCTGAGTGGGAAGATAGCTGGGTGGGCGGGAAGTTTGGTCGTGGGACCTTTTCTGGGCTGTGACACATACATCTCACCAGTCCCTTGAAAGTGGCTCTGTGGTATGGGTTGGGTGGGAGACACCGAGAGGAGGTTTGGCACCGGATGTATATGTCTGAACGCTTTGAAAAATGAATAGTTTCACAATAGGGAGAAGAGAAACGGGTGTATTTATTCCTGCTTCCCGTGTGTGTGTGTGTGTGTGTGTGTGTGTGTGTGTATGTTTCAAGATCAAGTTTGCCATTCAAAGTGATTGGCAGTTATCCTCATGAAAGGCAGTAGACATGAGCCATTCGCCAGAAACGTTGACTCTCCATCACCTCTACAGCTCACTGGAACCTCCTGTAGGTTTCTTTTTCCCCAAGACTGGGTTTGTTATTGGAAGGAGCAGAGATGGCAGACGTTATTTATTTATCATAATTGATTTCTTATAATTGTTTTGAGGATATTCCCCAAGGAGAGAGAGCTTCTCCGGTTCCCTTTAACAGTGTGGCTCTGATTGCCCTGATGTCTGCCTGCGACATCTGACTCAACGTTTATTGGTCCACAGTGGCCGAATACATGCCAGGATGCCGCAGCGCTTGCTACCTGAAAAGCCCATTCAGGTGGTTTTCCCATCTCCAATTTCACTTACAAAAAAAAAAAAAAAAAAAAGTCCAGTTCCACAAAAATATTGACTTCCTATCTCCCCGAGGGTTTCTGGTATTAGTTTGCTCTAAGTAGCTCATGATTTAGAGTACAAAGGCATTTCCAGAGTGCATGTTTAACAAAATGACATAGCAGATAATTGAAATTTATTTGCAATTTTCAAACTACAATAAACACAATTCTCCTTTTCTTTCATTAATAATCGCACGGCTAATGCATAGCAATCCCTCTGCAGCTTTTACAAGCAAACTTGAGCTGCTGTGTTGTAATAGCTGGAAAAGTTAATGTAGCTTGAACAAGGTTTCTAATTGTCCCTGTCTCTGTCATATTTGTCTACTTGAATGGTCCTAAATACCACAGCGATTAATTACTACAGAGCAGGTATTACAAGATGTTATCATCCTTCCCCAACTGTCTGGGTGAATGGAGAGAAGCGGGAGATTGTTACAGTGTTTCATCTTTGCTCTTCCTGTAAGGCACTTTAACCAGAAGATTTAACGTGTCAAAGTTAACTGCGTTCTCTAGCAGATATTCACATTCTAATTAAAGATTAAGAACGTAGTACATTACACTGTGATTTGTCATACATGGCTTGTTAAATAGGAAACCTACCGGGATTGCCTAACATTTTATAAACATTATTCAGGGCTTTTAATGTGGGCAAAGCGAAAGATTATTCAACTGCATTGCTGTATGGAAAGCAGGTTGCCCTCTGCTCCCCCCACCCCACAATCCCAATAAATAACAAAATAAGACAACTTGGGCAGTTTGGAAACTGTTTTGCTGTGGAGATTTTGTTCTAACCATGAATCACCGCTGGTTTGCATTTTGGCGGTGCACGGAAGATCTTAATTATTAACCTTGGGCATTTTGGTTTTTTTTTTTTTACTTTTACTTTTGGCTGTCAGCTAAGCAGAGGAAGGTAAGAGCCTTTGTTTGAATTAAAGCGCAAAGGAGGAAATAAAGATGAAACAGTGTTTCAATACGCAGCCTGAGCTTTCAGCTGATTCTCTAGCCCTGATCCCACCATTTCCAGGACTAGTGGCACAGGACTGGTTCACATTCTATGATTGCCTGAGGAATAAATTAATGAGGTTACTGAGACACTGAACATTTGCATATTCACGGATGCTTATTAGGTAGAAAGTGAATGCCAGGTGCACTGAATTTGGGGGCTAGAGGATTTGTTCAGAAGTCACATCTTTCCGTTCCTCAGAAAAGGGGTGTTCTGCCACTAAAAATAATATGCAGGCAAAACTCCTGCTTAATGGATATCTGAATAATTATGATATAACAGAAGGACAAGGCAAAAGAGAGTCTTGCTTAAAAGCAATAGAGAAGCCAAGGCACTGCCCTTGTTATAGGGAGACCTGGATGCGGTGGTTCTGGAGCATAAAGGAAGCAAATGCCATTTGCTCTCTTTGGATTTTATGCTTTAATTATGCTGGTGGCGTGCACAGCTGAACAGGGTGCCATCGTACCTAACGCAAAATTATCCATTTAAGAAGACATTTACATTTGTAAATATTATTATTGACAGGTTGCCCATCCAAGTTGGAACCGGGAAAGCTTTTCTAAGGACATTATGTTCAAATCTGAATCACAGAATTAGTCTTGACTGTTTCTCTAAGAGGTGTCGGTACATGGTCCCTCTGTTGGTGATTTCTGCCGGGGCTGTGTGTGGAAAGCACATTGTTTGAGCTATTTGTATCTCATTATTGTGAGAAGTTTTTATGCAGCTCTGGGTCGTGGCTTGGAGACTACCTACTCAGAGTTTAAATGGGCAGATTTTTATATTCCTCCTGTCCTTGGGAATACTTCATAAAACAGAATGATGACTATCCATGCTTTTTCAGAGCACCGTGCAGTGGGAGAGCCTGTCTTGCCATTTTTTGCTACCATTTTATACAGGTAGGTTTTCTTTCAGTCTCTTTTTTTTTTTTTTTCCTTTTTATTTCCTCTTTTAAAAAATGATTGGCAGCACTCAACCTCAAGGAACTGATCTATCAAAACCAAGCTGGGATAAGTATTTCTTTGAGAAATAATATCTATTTACCAACAGGCTCTATTCTGCCCCCTTGTTTCACAGTGCCTTGCGTATCATTCCCCTTTCCTGGCCCATGCAGGAGGTAACCCTATATTCACAGCACGGTCTGTGTGTGTGTGTATATATAACACACACACCACACACATACTCACACGTGTACTTATAAAAATTCAAAGATTCCATGATATGCAAGCCATATACATTTTACAGTCCTTTTCTTTATTTTAAAAATATAATTTCTAACATCTAAAGAGCATTTTGAAAGACATTTTTCCTATTTTCAAAAATAGCCTCTAAATATGAATGAGTTAAGTGCCTTCCCAGAAAAAAGTCAAAGAGGCTTTTAGTCTTTATTTCGGTATTGCATAAGTCTTAAGCTTTTAATTTATTTTTATCAAGGTTCGGAGGGTATAGTAATTGTTGGAACATCCCCCCCCCAATAACCTGCACATGTTTTTAAATTCCATTTGTTTTCTCACACAAATTCTTGATGCACTCATATGTATACTAGAAATCACAATGATTTCAATGTGGCAGAGTTGTAACCAGAAAATTGCATATATTTTCATAAACTAGACTAGTACAGATTTATTAGTATTTGTTGATAACATTGTTTAAGAAATTTTTTTTACATGTGTTTTACCCCAAAAGGGCCTGCCTGAAACATCCACGACAGCAAAATCACTGGAGTCCAGGGTTTTTGTCACACACACAGAGCACAGATTTTTTTGATTATGTAGATTTCTTTTCCTACTGCAGTTTCATATGCAAAGCATGCATCAGCCACATCCATGCTATCTCCTAAAGCAGTCATTCTGAAACCCAATCTGGGGACAGTGCAGACTAAATAAAATTTCATTTTGATTTGGCCTCCCGCTGCGAATGGGACTGCTTTGTCTCAGCCGACAGAACCAGCAAGCCAGAAAGGTATGTCCTGTTTTGCATGGCTGATGGTGTGTCTAGAGGCTCACAGGCAGGCCGCCCTGCTCCCGGCTTCTCCACTTCCTGCCTGTCTTTCTCCTTCCCCTTCCATTTGCTCCCGTGCTGCCTGCCGTCTACCTGCAGGGCAGAGCCGTGGCAAACCTGCACCGATTGTTTACTTTGGCATATGTTTAATAGCTTGCGTGGCTGTTTGCAATTTTTTTCACTGTCTTTGTTGGTGGTGGGTTGTTTTTGTTTTTTTTTTTCCTATCTATTTTGGTTTTTGTTTTGTTTTGCTTTCCTCGCCCACATTGGCTTTCCCTGTTTCTCAAGGTGTTGAATACTAAAATACTGACTGAAAGGAAAATTGTATAAATGCTGCTATGATGCTCCAGAGATTTCACTGGAAGATTTGTCATGCTGATTTTATTGTAAATTTGAAGATGCATTTAAGAGCTTTGGAGGACTTTAGCTTCCATGGCCCTTTTGAGCCGCTTTGGCAGAAAAGCAATCACCCATTTTAGAGACGAGGGGAAATATAAAATAAAGACTCTCCTCCAAAGGGACTGAACTGTTTTGCCATCTTGGAATGTTTTATAAAATGCATTGTGATGTTTGCCTGAAGAGCTGCTGAATACAGCTCTGTTTTAAACAATGACCTTCGTTTGGAGTCATCTCATGAGAGACTGGGCTGTATCAAAAGCTCTTCTTACACTTGCCCCACCTTTTGGAAAATGCACTGGCAATCAGGTGACAACCTGCTGTGATGTTCTCAGAAGAAGCGTTAGTTAACATGGTGAAGTGCCAGGAGACTGACAGTGGTGAGCACTCAGTTTTCAATCCCAAATTTCTCCTTGGAACTGTCATTGCCTTTGACCAATTCATACAGTGCCATAAGGGAAAGAAGCTCTTCCCTGGCTTACATATTGGCATATCATTAATCTAAATTAAATTACAGCAAACTGGTAAAGATGGATATAGACTAAATGAAAAATAAATTGCTTAAGAGAAGAGCAGGGAGTACCTTCACTCTGACTCTGGGTTCTGCATAAGTAATTCCACACAGGATGTAGATTAACACATAAAAAATACTAATTAGCTTCATAGGGACCTCAGCCCCCATACACACACCCAGAAGCAAAAACAAAGTAAGTCACATCATGTAACTTTGTAGAGGGTCAAAAATTAACTTTTATGCATCCATGTTGCAGCCATTCCAGAGTTTGGAGGGTAGTGGTCCTCCAAGGGTACTTCTTGATGCCATTTCAGAAATTCCAATGGGTAAGGTCTTTGACATCACAATAAATTATCCTTTTGCCACAAAATCTCTGAATTCACTGTTTTGCATCTGTTAGCCAAGAGCTTTGGGAAAGGAGATTCATCAAAACCTTTAGTAATTTATTGATAGGCTCCCTACTTATGTACAACAGATTGAAAAACAAAGGACGTTGAAGAAATGGTAGCATGGAAACAGCAAAAAATGTCATTTGGTAAAGATGCCACAGCCTTAGATAGTGAAGAAGAAAATGGCAGTGTTGGCCATGAGTGGCAGGTTTGGATCCACAGACATGCAATTTCTAGTATCACCCAATTGTAAGTCTTTTCACTGTAGGCTTACTCTGAGCACCATTTGTTATTTCATAGCTGTTGATGACATCAAAACCCCAAATTTGGTTTTGATCCAATTTGTAAGTGTTCTTATATGGGCCACTTGTTGGAATTTTAGGGACTTCTTTTGGTAACTAAGTGAATGTTTTAAGAAGTGTATTCTGCCATGTTTCTAAATAAGCTTTTTAAAAATATAATCATTTAACAAGAACAAATATTTTTAAATTAGAATGAAAACATTGGTTTTGGAACACAAGATAATCAAAGATTTATTTATCCATAAAAATATATAGGCATATACGTTTACATTGTGTATATATGCATATATACATAATACATACATATATAAAGAGAGGGATTGAGCTAATGATTATATTAAAAAGAGTCAGAAAGTTTATTTTGAGGATAAAATCAATAAATATATCTAGCAGATAAAATTCTAAACTATAGTTTGATCTATCATATAAATATACACCAAAGGTTAACATTACACAACATAATATTTTTATTAACTGATAGGTTCCTCTTAGACTCCATCTGCTCCATTTGTAGGAGGCAAATTATTGTAGTATGCTTTAATCTATCATGTGATTTGGGGAGATGATCATCAATGCCTCAGCATAGATCTATATCCCTGCATTTTTGTGTCTGCTATGCCTTGATGCATATTATCCTACAAGTTTTAGTTCATGCACTCTATAAAATTGATAGCTCAACGTTTCTGCAAGTACTACATATAATAATTTGATTGAAATAGAGAAGATATTGACTGTAATGGTGGCTCTTGGCTTGTGAGGTTACCTTCTATACATTTTGCTAATGTTGTGACCTTACATGTTCCATTAGCTAGGTCCCTCTCCATGTAAGAGAAAGAACATGAACTAGAGTTAAGTGTAAATTGTAGCCAAAGACAGAAAATTCTGTTTTCTGTTTTCCCCTCCTCACTCTTGACAACAGTGAGGGTGCTGAAGAATGCTTTGCTGAGGTAACGAAGCAGTGAGTAGATGTAGCTGATGGAGCAGGTGGAAGAAGAACGGGAGGTGCTTGCACTAGCGGGGAGCCTGTCACCCACCACCTAGTGGTCGCTGCTCACGAGGGGAGGAAAGAGATTTGAAAGACACAGATTCGTACTCTTAGACCCTATGGACCCAAGGCCTGTGGACCCAGTAAAAACATATATGCATTTTTCCAAGGAAATAACTTAAATGTTGCACGCAAATCCGGCTAAGTAGAACCCCCACATGTTAAAGATCCATGAGTTCATAACATTCTCTGAAAAGGACGGTATGAAAATAAACAAGAGTCTTTATTTATACTCTGTAACTACTTCCTGGTTACAAAGAAAACATACACTATAAAGAGACTAAAAAGAAACAATATTTTTTTTAAAAGCAGCAATAATTACACTGAAAATTCATTTTAATTTCTGTAGCCAAGGTAGTTAAAAGGCAGAAAGAATGAAAATAATTCCAGTCGGAATCCAGGTATGGAGTTTTGGTGAGGTCCCACTGCAGAAACATCTTTGGAGTCACTTCTCAAAGCATGACACTGGACTTGTAATAAAACTGCTTATGTTGTTTTAATATGGATAATTATATTTGATAGATCATTTATTGTACTAATTTTAATCTAAAAAAATATCCTGCTATTTAGATGTATATGGTAATAATAAATGACATTCTTGATCCAGAAACTACATCAAGAACTTTGAACATTCAGATTTTCTATTTAGACTTAGGCAACCTTGGAAAATCCCCACAGTTCAGCAGATTAGGGCAGAGATTCAGGGAAGGTTAGTCCTTGAACAATTTCAAATGTAATTTTACTGTTGGAGAGGACTCCTACTTGATCTATCACATCAAAAGTTGTACCGTCAAAGACACTTTACAAACTGTAGCTTTCTCACTCATGGAAATAATATTAGACTTCAGTATTTTGTCTCTTGAAATGTCCATAAAATTTTAAAAAATAAGCAGACTCTGGGTATTAAAGCTACAGTACTAGATATTCTCCACACAATACTTGTCCTGAAAAATGGAAGAATTGATCCAACTTTTCTTACAAAGCCCACATCAAAAGGCCATTGCCCTTGTCACATGATGAGGCAGAGGGAGGTCCTATAGTTGAGCTTCCTTAACCCTCTTGGTTAGTGAAGGCATGGATGCTGCAAGGTGATCCTACAGCAGCAACTGGGAAGGGCCCACTGACCAGACAGCTGGATTGAGCACATGGCAGGGACTAGGGGCTCTACTGACGGAGAGAGCTTGGCTAAGACCATGTCCACAGGAGTTGCATGTTCTTTCCTTATCCTTCTACCCAAGCCAAAATAAAGAACCAAGGGGTCATTGGCTCCAGAGTGCTGCCAGGAGTGGAAGCAGGCATCTAGAGATCCCATAAGCAGTAGATTCAGCAATGAGAGGGTCAGAAGATATTATAATACAAGGACTCCAGGTGAATCCAAAAGTCCTACTTACTCAAATGGCCAGTAGTTTCCATAAATTGCAGTCACCTTTCCCCACACACCGGGACATCATCTTAGGGGAAGAAGCAGGAGGGTGAATACATAAGAGACTGGACATTTTATCCAAAGGGAAGAATGAACACCAACTGCAAAAGACAGCTTAAATTATCAAGCCTGACAGCTCCAAACTTGATGGGACATTTAATTAATTTCTCTTCCCTACTTTCATTCACTACTGATTGAGAGCTTAGGAAGAAGTCCAGATAAGCTGCAAAATAAAGTCCAAAATAAAGTAAATAAATTTTATTTTTATTTTACATACAGGTTGTATTGTGACTGAAAATTTGCAACCCAGATACACTTGAGAGATCCTAGATTTCCACATAAATGTCTACAATCTATATGCAAAGAAATGTTAGAAACTTCATATTCCAATCTCAGAAAAAGGAGGGGACATTGAATAAGTATTGGTTGCAATAAATCGAATTAATCTATTTCAATACCTACCACGCTCTTTAACTCCAGAGGATTAGATGTCTCTGGTGTATGGATTTCTCACAACTTCCCATCTCCTAGAGGGATCTTTGATGCACAACAGTGGGCCCCAGTTGAACCACCAATATCTCAAGTCTACGTCCCTGGCCACGTTCATGGACCAGGCTCAGCAGGGGCCCAAATAGAGCCAGTTTCTTTCTTCCAGGAATTTAAAATTTGAAAGATAAAAGGCCCTCCTGCGAGTTGTTGGAATTGCATGCATTAATGTCAGCATGGAGAAGACAAGTGAATCTTCCATCTTATTCCAGACGACCTGGATGTCGGCTGCCTTGCTTTTCCCACAGACCTGGTTGGTCAATTCATGTTGAGGTCCTTGAAATGTGGTAGGATTTTCTCAGTCAATTCCCTTCCTTCTGCTAAAGTTCGACAGAGTTTATTTCTGTTGTTTTCAACTTAAAAGAATCTTACATGCTGCCAAAACATACGTGAACAAAAAATTCTCAGAAATTAGTGCTACCTTCAAGACCTTCCATGGTGTAGTCTAAGAAAGAAAAGATGGAGATGGGGAACACCCACTTAGACTTGAACTTGTGCCCATATATGGAAACTGAGGGTTGTTGAATTTGATAATGGTTGTAAATGTTTACAATTTCAACCAGACATTTTTCTAGAAAGGTGCATAAATGTCCTCAGGAATGCCAATAGTTTAGTGAGGAAATCATCTTACAGAATTCAGTGTTCCAGGACATTGTCCATAAAATAACTTTCCAAAAGTTATGCAGTGTTCCTTCTGCTCTAGTGGTTTGTTTATTCATGTAAAACATGTATGAGGTTGAATGTAAGCAGAAAACTAACTTAGAATTCAAGATAAGAGTCAAAAGAATCAAAAAGTATAACAGCATAGAAGGATAATGACAGGACCAAGCCACTACCACAGGGGTCTAGACACTATAGGGATCTAATTATTTCCTAAACAGAGACCAGGGAGAGAGTTTTGAAATAGCAGAGGAAAATGAATGGAAATCTCAATTTTTAAAACATAAATTATTTTGAAGCTTTGCTACTAAAACATGGTCTTTAGGATATACCATTGAATAGAACCAGTGAAATGGTCTAAACATGAAAAAAAATAGTGTTATGAATGAGGAATAAAAATAAGGCTTGATCTTCACCTACAATACCATCTTATAATATTTTATGTGACTAGAGAGAAACACAAATTATTGGTAATATTTTATATGTATATATGTATGTATATAAAATAGAAGAATAAGTATAGAAATAGGCAATTTGGGGGGAAAAGTTTCATCCAATTGTTTCAATGGCTTGTTCTGTGTCTGTGTAAAGGGCAAAAGAAGGTGAATTTAGCTATACCATTATCACCCACCCACATTAAGTGTGTATTTATTCCCCTCCAGTCCATTACAGACTGCTGTGCTTTTCATTTATAGACTTTTTTCTTGCTTATTAAAAAAAAACTCAATCTTTTAATATTAAAAAAGATTTTAAAGGAAAACTGTATATGTGGGAACTGACATCTTTCAAAGAAGAAGTAACTATTTGTGGTCTAGTAAAATGATGACTGAGAGTATTTTGGCTTTTTTTTTTTTTAACCCAGCTCTCTATTAGTATTTGGAGAGTGTAAACACTAATGAAGGTGAAGAACTAGGTGGAACAAGGGGATAGGGTTTGGAGTAATGGGATGAAATTAAGAAAAGGGAAATTTAGGTTGATTACCAATTACCAATTGAAAATCTTCTTAATGTTGAGGTCTATTAGACTGTAGGGTAATCTTCCAAGGGAAGTGGTGGGACTCCCATTGCTTAGATGTTTAAAATTAGAGTGGACAGAGCACTATCAAGAACACCCCGTGGTGAACGATCCACCCCAGTGTGTGGAATGAGCAAGTTCACCTTGGTCGCCTTTACAGGCTCAAGCTTCTGTGCACTCTGGAGAGAGAGGAGGAGAAAGGCCACCCCCATCTGCCCCACACAGATCAGTCTTTGTCCAAGTGATGGGGGGAAATGATTTTAAACTATTTCTTCTGCTTTTCATCTGCAACAGCCTTCCAGATACTTCAATAGAAACCTAAAAGAGGCAGTTCTGTTGACAACAAACAGTTAAGATACATGTTTACCACCAGGGAAGCTGACATCTTTCTAAGACTTACAGAAACCCATGTCTTGCATCATGCATGGGGCACTCTGCTTTTCAGTGAAGTAAAAATTAGAGTGACCAGAAAGTGACTTTTTAATAACATGGCCATCATGACATTTGCTTGTGAATATGTTCTCTCATTCCTGAAAGACAAAGATATAGAGGGAATGGGAGGTGAGAAGTAGAGTGTGAAATTGAGAGAGAACAGGTTTGACGAGCAATTGACAAACATTCTGCCGTGTTCCAAGGACTTGCAAAGCTTGACATCAGTGAATACATGCAAAGTGGACAGCTCCCTTTTGATCCCTGGGAGCCCATCTCAGTACCCGGACATCAATTTCAGAGAAGGTTCTTATACTTAATAGGAGCATTTCTGGAAATTAGTACGTTAGAGCAGATGCAGTTACATCTTCTGATTTTAATGAAATATTATTCTGTGCTCTTTGATAGGAGTTCTGTCAGTCACAAAAAATGAGAAGGAAAATTAGATCCATATGGTATTAGAATTAGTCTCTTTTCAGAATATTTCCCTATTGTGGGTTAAACAAACTTATCTAGCTTCAAAAAAGGCCAGAAAAGGATGACATGAGCCGACATACACCTACATACAAATTGGTGAGGGAATGGTAAGAACCAGAGACGTGAGTGATGAAAATCAGACATCCAGAGCCCAATATCCTCTCATTTGTGGAGGTGACACAGAAGAGTCAGAATGTCCTCGGCAGGTGAGGGCAGCAAGAGCTCGTGCTCTGAAGTCTCTATTAAGTAAAACTGGTCTTTTCAGCCAAGTAGAATGCCACCAGGCTGTCCCCTTCCTTCATCTTTACTGCACCTGCACGCTAGTAGTCAGCAGTTATAAAGGGAATCTTCGGTCCACAGAGAAGGTAATCTGGGGCAAGAGGAGATAAGTACAATACAGGGCTTCAATTTTTCTTCTGAAAAAAGTGTGTGCATGAAGGGAGAGACTTAAAAGAAAAGATTAACATTGTATCTTATGTACTACATGTGCCCTTCGAGTTCCTCATTTCTTTCCCATGATGAATTCTTTCTTTCTGAGTTTAATGCTTTTCTCGATTGCAACATTCCTGTAGTCTGTCAGTCAATAAAAATATCTCACTCCTACCAACTAGTTTCACACATGAAGTGATTATTTTGCAGAAAAAAAAATTTATCTTTATTTCCCTTCTGGGGGAGAAAACTTCTTCAGAACTTGAGGTTGTACACAAGGAAATGTATGTTTTGGGGTTCAGACACTTACATGCAATCTATTCCTTATACCTGTGGCTTGCAACAAGCCCATGTGATGATTATTTATCAGGAATAGTATTTTGAGATGAACTGTTACCTCTACTCTGAGCTAAAGGTGCTCAGCGATTGGCAAAATGTCCTGACCACTAGGCTGTAGCCAGCATTCAGACAGCAGTGTTGCTGACCTGAACACCCTTTGAGGGTGCCAAGGCTTGCTCACAGTTTCTACATCATAAGCCACAGAGAGAGAGCAGATTGGAGGGAAGTGCAGAAGCAACACTTCCATTTTCTTTTCTCCGTTATTGGCCAAGCTGACAGGAGCGGTGCTAGTTGACGAACTAAATTTTCTAGATAAAGAAGCAAGTGACTTGCTTTCATGAAAGTGGTTGCTTTTGGTTGAGATTCCAGCCTCCCAAAGAGGAATCTGTGCTCATGTGCTGAGAAAATCCAAGATCACCAGTTAGGGTATCTTAAAGTCAAAATATAAAATCTGAGCAATGTTATTCATCTGAAATAAAAAACAACAAGTTTTGCTGGTGTAAAAACAACATTCCTGAAAATATTTCAATCACTCAAATTGACCTTCAAAACTGAATACGTACAGTATTAAAATATCCAAATGTTTACTTCTTATGTTCAATTAAGGGGAAGAATTTTTTCCCTAGACATGAACATTACAATTTATTTTTAAAATAATATTTTATATGTAAACATAATGTCAAAACACATTCATGAGAGTTATTTTGTTTTATCTTTTAAGAAATGTTCAATTTTTATTACCCCCCCCAAAATTAACTTAATTATAGCTTAGTTTTATTTACCCAATTGGTGGAAGAAAAGATAAGTTGAAGCTATGCATCAATAAAGTTCACATCTAATAATAAATTTGGTCATAATAATAGATTAAGAAAATCATGACCACTTAATATACTTTCCAGGATACTTGCTGAAGTGGGCTTACAAATGGGAATACAATATTCATATCCCATAAAAATTATGATGTCCTTCTTGGGAGCAGAGATTAGAGATACCCCAATACTGTTTGTTTTGTTGACAGGCAAAGTAGTTAGCTTCTGCTTTTCAGGACATAATTTATGTCCCAGCTATCTCTTGCAGTTCTGGCGTCTCCCAGTAACTCCTGTATGATCTGCATTTCCACACTCCACAAACAGTCCCAGCTGAAGTATATGTTGAGTTTGTGCTTTATCTCTGTTGGACCATTTTCCAACTTTAACTGTTAAAGCTTTAAAGGACTCCCTCAAGAACTCATGCTCAGGTCTTAGTATCCAGAAAAGTTCCAGTAGCTTTGCTCTTCCTTGAAGATGTCCCAGAATCGTTCCATCTGATTGTGAGGTTATATACTGTACCTGAATAGCAGCTGGCAAAACAAAGAAAGAAAAAACAAAAGGCCCGCATTCACTGTGAGCGTCTCAAACTGATCAGGGTTCCAAGAAATTTCTTTGTGGCCTCTGACATGCACTGGGATGGAGAGACAGAGCTCTAAGCCCCTGAGAAATTCTGTTTCAAAGGTCAGCAAAGCCTGAGGGCTTACTCTGCATCCTAGTGCTCTCATTCAAACCTTGCTGAGGCTCTGTGACTGGTTTGGACAGGTGTGTGCATCCCTCCTTTACAGATGAAGAAATGGAGGCATTAAAGCTAAATGTCACTCCCAAAATCACAGAACCGGTAAGAAGTATGAGTCAGCATTCAAACTTAGTGTTTTGACTCCATGCTACTTATTACCTTAGATTCTGGTTAAGTTAGGCAAAATACTTCCTTCATGTTTTTTATTTCAAAATATTAAAAGGATACAGATGTTTTTGATACATGGCTTAAATCGGGGCTATAAATATGCCCCTCACCTGAATAGTGTTCATTGTACCTGTTAGGTGGTTTTTTGACCTTCACCTCTTTCCCCCTCCCCCCTGCTTGATTTCCAATGACTTTTACTACTGATGGGACTGCACATTAGTACAACCTCCATGGAAAACAGCATGCAGATTTCTCAAAGAAATAAAAGTAGACCTACAATTCGATCCAACAATCCCACTACTGGGTATCTACCCAAAGGAAAAGATGCCCTTCTACTTTTGATTAACAAGGGGAAATTTTAGTTAGTACTTCAAAAGCAAAGGAAAGAGAAACGTAATAATACTAAAGGTCAGGGACTACACCTTGGTAAAGTTTTATATCCTGGAACCCCATTGAATAAAATGGAATGAGGACAGATGCAAGGGAGGAAGCACATGAAAGTGTGTAAAATTCACTAGTTAAAAATTACTTTGCAAATAAGTGCAAAAAAGGATTATGTAATTTTGCTGACAAGATACACATATGACAAAGTAAAATAACATAGGAGCTCCCAAAAGGGCATTATCAGTCCCCCACCTTAATCCACGGTAGGAGTTAGGACCAGCCACAGAATTTGTGGGCCCAGCACAAAATGAAACTGTGGAGCTCCTTGTTCAAGAATGATTAAAAGTTTCAAGACAGTGACAACACAGCATTAAACCAAGCACGGGGCCGTAGGTGACTACACAGACCTTATACCCCTGAAGCAGACCTTGATTGACCTTGCCTTTCCCACATGTTACCTAGTTCTGCTTTGAAAACCAGATTTCAGCTAGTTCAATGTAAAGAAAAGCTAACTATCAGTTAGGGCCATTTACAAATAGAGCAGACTGCTTTGTTAAGCAGGGGTTTGCCCTTCAGTGGGAAGTTCAAACGGAACCTGGAAGACTATCTGTCAATGATGTTGAAGGAGAGATTGATCCCCACATTAGGACAGAGCCAGATTTGACCTCAGGGGTCCCTTCTCATGCTAAGATTCTGTGAAACATATAATTTTCATCATCTTCAGATTTTTGGAAGGAGCTACTTTATATGATTCATTAATACCACTGAAGAAGCTCACCGGATTTCCTGACCCCTTTACTTTAAAGGAATACAACAAAATCTCAGTTCCATAAAATCTTGCCATTATGGTCATTTGACATGAGTAAACGTGGCTCTACACATGTGGGTGTTGGGAGTATTTATGGGACTCCACTCAGAATGAAAAATGCTTGTTAATATACCTGAAAGACAGCTAAGGAGACTTCGGTGTTTGATGACTTCAAAATCCATGTATCTGTCAATGCTATGCAAAGCTTAAGGTCCACTGGCTGACAAAATGCCACAACTAACATTTTTTGGTCACTGTGAGTCTGCAAAATTAATTGTGGTGTTATTATACAGAGAAGCTAAAGTAAGACATGCTACTAAGGAAATATTTGAAAGTGTCAGAGCCATAATATTGAAATGCAAATTAAGGTGATACTCTGCAGTTAAAAAATAGCAAATGCAGTATCTCATGCCTTCTGAAGTTGATCAGCAATGAAACCAGTCCACACATATAGTTGGGCAGAAACACTAGTCGATTTTCAACACACAGTGGATTCTAGGACCAAAGCAAGAAGCAAAAATATGAAACAACCAAAGTCTTATTGTTTTGCCCAAGTAACAGAATTATTAACAATATTAATGTCTTACGTTTTTATTAAGTCCTCCCAGACTGTTCAGCTGTTTAAATGCACTTAACATTAGTTAAATGCACCCTGGCTAGTAGTTAGGTTGACGTGCTACTGTTTCCATGGAGAGCTATCATTCAATAGCATTTGCCATTGCCATTTTGTTAATAAAATAAGGACGGCATTGGTTTCTAGCATCCAGGATTTTTGTTGAGCAAAGCAGCATGGTGCATGAAAGGCATATCGAGAGATGTGACGTAAATGGAAATCGCGGAGTATCATAATGCAGCACAACAGGTGCACAAAATAGATGTTCAAAATGGTTTCTATTATTTGGCTTTTTTGGAATCAAATCAGAATCAAGAACAATAGTGGCCATTTCAGATAAATTACTTCTGCACATTCTTGCAGATTGAGCAGCTGTAAAGGAGGGGAGGGGGAAGTTGGGGGTGCTTGCTGTTTGGAAGGTGGATGCAAATACATTTGTAATGTGTATACAGTATACCCGGTATATTAAATTTTTGCCTTTCATGTGCAATGATAAAAGTAGTTTTCTTTCCAGGATTGCATGTTTCATTAATACTACATTTTAATAATTAAAGAGCACAACTCTAGAGGCAATAGCTAAGATAAAAGTTTGCAGACAATCCATTATTTTTCTCAGACAGTCCTTCTGAAGAGCCCATGGAGATGCAGTTCAATGATTTAACTACTAAAAAAGGTTGTTTAATAAAATATTGAGTGTTTATGTAGTTCTGTTCTAGCGGGCAGGATCTTTTCTTTTGTCAGGTGTGGTGTTATTAATGAGAGGAGGTGGGGTGAGGGGCAGGTACTCCCCACTGCACATCATTATCCACTTCTGCCCACTCTCTGGCTATTTTTGTTACATTACAGTTACTATTTGTAATTTTTAACGTTGGGAAAGGAGAGGTTTGTTGTCTTTTTAATCCTCTCTGTTAGCATATTCTATTTTATTAGACATAATTCAGAGGGAGAGAGAGAAGGGAGGCAGACACTGGTTAAGAGGGATATATAATTGGGTGTAGTGGGATTAAACTATTATTAGTGTACACTCCTAATGGATGCCCCATAAAGAACCCATGGCAAAGGCATTTAATGAGTTATGAAGGAAGAGCAGGCAAGCTGAACAGTGTTCCCATTATTACAATCCTACTTATACACAAATTGTTTAGTGACCCCCTGAAAAGAACACCAGACTCCTGATGGATTTCAGCATTTTCTTTCAGAATTATCTGTACTTTTTAATCTGTGACTTCCAATTTGCAAGATCTTTCTCACATGCCAATCGTGATATTTAGTTTTGCTGCAAACCAAGGCTTGACTATTTAAAAAAAATTCCTTTAAAAATTTAAATCTAACAGAGAATATACAAAGGTATATAAAAAATAGCCTCTTCTTTGTTTTTTTTTGTTTTTTTTTTAGAAAAAGCAAGACATGTATGTGAACACTAATCACTAATGCCCCCAGGTGATGGGAGTGGGAAATAAATTAACAAACATTTTTCAGTGTAAATATCCAAAAGTGAAAAAAAAGGTAAATGTGAAAACTATAATGTGCTTTTATGTCAAGTTTAAAAATAATCAGAGGTACATGCTTTTGCTTTGGTTCTTGTTGTCGATGTTGCAGGTGAAAAATCAAAAAGAAAGTGAAAGTGCATAGAGTTTCACAGATGTATTAGATAGCGTGCTTAAGGGTATTTGATGGATTACTCTTTGGTTTAAGCGTGTATCTGATGGATTACTCTCCACTTAACTTGTGTAAATATGTACAGTAAATCTTTTCCTCCTTATTTTTTTTCTACTCTTCTCCTCGTACAATAAAGTGGGTATTTTTTCCCCTCTCAAAGAAGTAGATTATAGATCTGATGACAACAGCAGGGAAATCATGACACATATGTCAGAGTTACTTTTGTGTGATATTTTTCAATCCTCACAGATTTTTGATAATACTTTTGTCTAAGATGGAAGTACTACTGCAGTTTGCTAAAACTCATAATGATGAAGGTTTGTAAAATGCTTTCTCTCCAGCGAAATCATCACTGCACATAATGATGATGATTTTGAGGCTTCTTTATTTAAACTTGTATTAGAATTAGTACTTGAAATCCTATTTCATTGCAAAGTTTGAAATAATATTTTTTCCCAAATGAATACGTTTTTAAAAACAATTTAAATTCCATAGCTGGCTGTGTTTTCTGTAAATCCTGTCTACCTTCCTTCTGTGGAAGCCTGTCCAGCAACTTGGAATGTGTCTATAATATGAAAGAGCCAGGATGGTGTTCCAGCGGAGCTATCCCCCTAAATGGAATGTTTATGTAAGCAATTTCACACGATAAGGCTTACAGCTAAGGTAGCACACATCCAAGATCCAGGATTTAACCTTCCAAAGACACAGTTTCATTTTTTGATGCATCTTTTTGCTTTTATAAATTGAGTTTCAGTTCTCATACATAAACTACCAGGTAGAGAAACGAAAAGTTCTTTGCATGAAAAATAGCATCCTAAAGTATATGAAAACTTGGTGTTGGAAGTAATTTCACTTTTTTTCCCATTCGTTTTTACTGCTTTCCAAAGTAAAAACTCCATAGACTCAGAAGCCAAAGGGCCTTTTGAAAAATGCCACTTTCAGATTTCAGCCAACAGCCACAGCTGAATCGACAGGGAGGGTTCTAACAAGACAGTTGCTTGCTGCCGGCTACAGTTCCCACTTTTGTTTCCTATGGAAACTAACACGGGGCAAATTGAAAGAGTGATTATTTTAAGGCTCCACTGTCTTTCCTGATCCAGTGTCTACAGTATTTTCATAGAAAATGGGAGCAGGAAAAACAGGAGAGATGTCAGGCCTTGTCAGTTTCAGCTGTGGTTGTTGGCAGAGAGCTGAAAGTTTCAGCTTTTCAAACAAGCTACAGAAATCTCTGTTCTTTTTACTTTTAAAGCAAAAATGTTCGTTGAATATCGACTTCACCTATACCTGTCCCTTCCATGTCTTCCTTTTGTGTAGGGATTTTTAGAAAGGAAAAGTGGCCCAATAGTTCATATGGGCCGTTACGAGGGAAAACTGCAGTGCCAAAACTTTGTTCCAATAAATTAACCCATGAATAATGGATTCTCTCTAACCATGGGATACTGTATCCGTGAATGTAAGTAACTAGTTTATCCAATTGGACATTTATTCCCACCCTTGGTTTTCTCTTTTGTTTCTTCCCTTATAACACTTCTTCATTTAAAATCTCACTTTTTATGCGGTTAGGAAAATAGGACAGGAAGTACAGGTAATATCAGTTGCTCAGAAAACATGAATTAGTACTGATCATGATGCTAAAACTAACTTCAATTAAGAGTTAGTATTGTCTTTGCATGGATAAAACTTTTGCTATCCTCCATTGGGAGCTATTTCTCTAGGTAACTTTAACAAAATCACTACATTTAAATTTTAAGAATTCAATATATTTCCTTATTTTTGATTCCCCAATGCTGGCCAATCCTTTTTTCAATCACATGGTGGTTTAAATGACTTTCCAGTGTCACACAGACCTGAAATGGGATGCAAACCCAAGTCTTTCTGACTCAGAAAAACTGTGCTGTAGCCCATTTTTGACCTTCACTTGCTTCACATGGGGGAGACAGGGTGGGATATGACAGGAAACAATCCTCCATGTTCTATGTGTCGCTGTAGACAGAATGAATGTCCCACACTGTTAGCCTGACACATTGGATGGCGCAGCATGTATACACTCATTATGGTGCAAGGTAATTAGAAGAATGAAAGCTTATTCACAAAAAGAGCTATAAATAGTCTGAGATTTGGTTTGTCTTCTTACTTTGCTGCTCCCAGCATCTCCAGCGAGCTTCAGCCTCCACAGCTTCCCAGCCTGCCCCTCCCATCTTACCCGTGTGGAGGGACAACCTGGCCCCACACTGCTCCTTCCCAAAGCTGCCTGGACCCCAGAGCCTGGCTCTGACGCTGGTGTGACAGAGACCCACAGGAAGGAGATACGTGACCTCAGAGGCAAGGACACCAAATCCCTGGCGTCCAGGCACCTTGGGTGAAAAGAAGGATTGTGTTTACAACAGGGGAAGGGGCTGACCCAGATACGTTCTCTACCTTCCAGGGACGATGTCCTTCCCACCTCTCTACACACACGCGCACACCCTGAACAAACCATGTTTTAGTCTTGTCTCAAAAGCAAGAGTAGATCCCTATATTTAGGCTCCATCAACTCAAAATTGCCTAAATTTTTTTGACAAGGAAAAAAAAAAAAGACATTCATCCTACAAATCACAGTCAATGCTATTACAAGTCAGCTATCTACGAGCTTTAACAATTGATGTAAATGTTGTACAGTCTGAACAAAGATCCAAAATTATTTCCCAGATTGAAGAAGGGGGGGAGGGAGAGGAAGCAGGTGCCACTGAGACATTTGTGACCTGGAGACTGAGGCCAAAGAGCGAGCTACCCCTGGGTTGGGGAGGGGCAGGGCTGGGACTCTCCTCTACCCTGTGGCTAATGGGCTTTCATGTGTACTGTTTAGGACACACGAGCATTTTTGTCTCCTTGAGCTCATAAAGTTCAAAAGGAAAAACCTCGCAAGTATGTTTTCTGGTTTTAATGAAGCAAATGGGAATTTTTTTCCAACGTAACTATTAAGGTAAATTGCCAGTTTCCTTTTGTTAAGAAAATAAAATCTGATCTTTAAGACTTTAACTCTTACTAATACTTATTGGATAACAATATTTGGAGGTAACTTTTTATATATTTTTTAAACATTTTAGACTACCAGAACAAAACTCTAAAATGACTTCAAAAGAGTCATTTTGCAAATTAAAAATACAGAACATTTTCAAAGGGTAAATCTCAAACATCTTCTAATTAAAAAAAATAAAACCTAATTATTATACAAACACACCTAATCTTAATAGTATATACAGATATGTGTGTATGTGTGTAGGTACATATAATTATAAATATGCACATATGCACACACACATATATATATACATACATTTATATATTTTTTTTAAATTGAAAGTATGTTAAGAACACATACTCTTAAGTCCAAATCAGCACTCTGTTTAAGTTCAAACTCTGTCATTTAGTAATTGTATGAACTTGGACAAGTTCCTTCGCTTCCCTGTGCCTGAGTTACTTCATCTCTAAAATAGAGAAAAATAGCAGTACTTCCGTCCCTGGTACATGGTAAGCACCACGTAAGTGTTAAATGAATAAACTATCATTATGATGATAATTCTGCTCAAAACAATCTGATGAAGTAAGCACTACGATCCCCATTGTGCCCGATAAGGTGATTTGGGCTTAGAAGCCCCTATTCCATCACAGTTCGGTGACACAGTTAATACGGTGTGAATTCCAACTCTGCCTAACCTCCAAGCCCCTGTTCTTTCCACGAAAACACATTGCCACCTTTTCTTTAGATTTGTCAATGGATTTTTTTCATACACATTCTTATTTTTAAGGCTTAATTTTTTCTTGATATTTTTCATACATCACAGATGCTCATTCTTTAATGATTATATGGCCTATTCTTTAAGTTTGGTTTTTGAACTTATATTTTATGGAGATTTTTATTGATGAAAACAGATGAATCAATCTTTTCTTGTAATGTCTTCTCTTTTGTTGTTATTTAGAAAAGTCTTCTTAAGCTTAATGTCAACAATATTCTCGTATTTTTTTAAAAAAATTTAGTTTTACTTTTCATATTTAAAATAATTCTCCATTTGCAATATATTTTTGAAAATAACGTGAGGTAGGGATCTAATTTTGTCTTTTCAATCTCTTTTTTTCCCAGCTGTTCCAGCACCATTTATTAACAAGTCCTTATTTGGCATCCCAGCTCAAATATAGCCACATTATCCTGAGCTCCTGTGTGGGGGTGTGTGTGTGTGTGTGTGTGTGTGTGTGTGTGCCCTGTCTCTGAGCTCCTGATTCTGTTCCAGTGGTCTATTTGTTTATCCCTCCAGGAGTACCACAATGATTCAGGTACTATAGCTTTATAATAAGCCTTGATATCTGTTTGTTCCTTTCCATTATTATTCTTTGATCTGCATGATTTCAATTCCTTTTTTTTTTTTTTTGCGTTTCTCTGCTTTCTTTAGGGCTCAAATTTTTATTTCTGAAGTAACTTTTCTTAAATGATGCCTGTGAATGGAAAATAATCTTAATTTTTATCTGAAAATACCTGAATTTCAACCCTAGTCTCATCATTTATCACTAACTGAAATTCTATGCTGACAGTTTAGTTACCGTGTTCTAGTCCACTTAACACATAATTCCAGTGTCTTTTTATTTCTTTTATTTATTTTTTCTTTTATTTATTTATATATTCTCTTACTTATTTTTATGGCACTCGAGGCGTTTCCATTTTAAAGCTCAGCTACGCATTTAAAAGAATATTCATAAAATTATACCTAGCTTTTTGGTGCCTATACCAGGAGGACAATCATGTTATTTAATCTACCACACTTCTGGAATCAGAAACCTAAGAATGTCTTTATCAGGTCGCAGCCAGGTGCCATGTTGCAGGGGACATAATGAAAATTGTGGCGGGACTTTCAAAGACTAAGGTAGTGGTCTTCAACCTGTCCTTTAATCATGCATCCATGTTCAGTGATACATTTTACATGTGTTTTTATTTCTATGTGTATTATGTTGGCTTATGAAACAACTCTTAGATATTCGGCCATCAACACTGTTTATTCCCAGCATTCAAAGAGTAGAAAGCAGAACACTTCAGGACCAAAAATTCTGCACCTACCCTCAGCCTCCTGTGCGCACCCCTTTCATGGCTCTCTGGGAATTGGTGTTATCTTCGTCTCTCAAATCCAGATAGACCATGTATCTCAAGAAATAGGACCGGGTTTCACTCCACTTCATACCCCTGTAACCTGGAACGGTGACTGGCATATAGAGAGAACATGCTCGTTGAATAAACGAATAACAGAGAGGCAGGTAGAAACAGCAGGCATAAACTGGCACAGCCGAGGCAGGAATCGCGCAGCAGTACGCTTACGGGTACCAACGTCCCTCGGAACCCCCAGGGGATTAGCTCCAGGACCACCCTCCGCCCCCCAACCCCTGCAGATGGTCCAGTCCCGCAGCGGGCTCTTCGGAACCCAAGGATAGGAGAGTCAGCCTTCCGTGTCCGCGGGTTCCGCGTCCATCCAATACTGTGTTTTACACCCAGGGTTGGTCAAACCTGAGGATGTGGAACCCAAGGATACGGAGGACCAACTGTATATACCAAAATTCATTTCAGATGGAGAAACTCGGAACTGCTTGATTTTAACATGAATTTTTTGAAGCAGGATATTGAAACTAAGACATTTGCTTTGCCAGGAATGAAAATGTAGCGTTGTCCACGGACAGAGAAATATATTTCTGGGGTGACTTGAGCAGAAAACAGAATTTAGTTCAGACGAGCAGAGCAGCGTAAGAAAAAGAGCTTGATAAGATGGCCAGTGACTCCAGACTGCAGAGGGTCACACAACTGATTTCTGCACAGGAATTCTGATTTTATTCACTTAAGAAATTGAGTCTGAGAAGTATTATCGGCCTAACAACTCTGAGGAATTATTTAAATATTAGACATAACACGAACACACATAATTGTTTGAAAATCACCCATATTGTTGCATATATCAGGAGTTCATTATTTTTTATTGATGAGTAGTTTTCCATTGTACAAACACAACACAATTTGTTCATCCATGAAACAGTTGATGAATATTTGGGTTGTTTCCAGTTTGGGGATGTTACAAACAAACTGAGATAAACATTCATGTGCAAGTTGTCGTACGCACTTTTGTTCCTGTTATCATTTTATTTCATAAATATAGCAGTAAGATGTCTAGATCATATCATATGTTTACCTTTTTAAGAAAATGCCAATTATTTTCCAAATGATCGTATCATTTTATGTTTCCACCAGCAGAGTATGAAAGTTCTAGTTACTCCACATCCTAATCAATAGTTAGGATGATCAGTCTTTTGAATTTTAGCCATTCTCATATGTATACTGAGGTATCTCATCATAGGGTTTAATTTACACTCTGTAATCATTAATGATGCTGAGTACTTTTTCATGTTCTTACTTGCTGTCTATATACCTCTGTAGTGAAGTGTCTATTAAAATCTTCTCCCCATTTTTATTGCAATTTTTTGTTTTCACATTAGTCAGTTTTGAAACCTCTTTATATTCTCAGTACAAGTCCTTTTTTCAGATATATGTTTTGAAAATATTTTCTCCCGATCTGTGGCTTGTCCTTTCTTTCTACTAACAGTGTTTTTTGGGGACAGAAGGTTTTTAATTGTGATGAATTCCAATTTATCAGTTTTTTTTTTCTTTTATGGATAGTGATTTTGCTTCATATCTAAGAAATCTTGGTCTAAGACAATCGTAAGAATTTTTTCTTTTGTTTTCTTCTAAAAATCGTAAAGTTTTAGGTTTTACATTTAGGACTATGATGCAATCTGAGTTAATTTTTTCCCATGGGTCAGGCCAGGCACAGTGGCTCACACCTGTAATCCTAGCACTCTGGGAGACCCGGGGGGAGGATTGCTTGAGGTCAGGAGTTTGAGATATATCGGTCAAAGTTCACCTTTGGAGGTATGCAAATCATGTTTGTTTAAGCATGATTTGTTGAAATGTCTACATTGTTTTAATATACAGATGTCTTTAATTTTTTGGTTCAATTAAATATATCAGTCTTTTTGTTTTCTCTTTTGTTTTTATGCTTCAAAAAGTCTTCTCCACCTAGAGTTGAAGTAAATTATATTTTCTCCCAGGACTTTTAAAGTTCTTCTTCATCACTTTTCTCTGTTTCATGGTTTAGATCAATTAGAATTTACTGTGGTAGAAAGTGACATAGATAGATATAGATATAGAGATAGAGATATAGATAGTGCTGTTGGTTAATATATTAGTATAATTAAGAATCCTACAAGATTACATACACAAAAATGATTCCCGTTGGTTTTAAAAGTTATATGGAAAAACTGAAACTGAAAAAACAAGAACATGTAAGTTTTAGTTAGGGTGGAATGGAATCGAGACATGAGCTATTACTATGCAAACAAGATGATGTAAAAATTATAATAGAATATCAAATGTAAATTCATTGTTAATACATTTGGAAATATTAAAGAATCTAAGAAAATATAAAATGACAAAATTGGCCAAAAGTTGAAAAACTGAATATAAAAATAAACATGAAAGAAATTGGAACTGTTTTCAAAGAATTACGTCCACAAAATGCTGTAGGTCCACGTAGCATTATGAGTGAATTCTTTAAAAAAATTCAAAGAAGTTCCATGGTATATAAACTCAGTCAGAGCATAGAAAAAGATGAAAAGTTTCCTAGTTATTTTTGCAAAGCTAGTATGATCCTCAAAAATAAAACTATAGGTTATTCATGATTGTGCATATGGATGTAAAAAGTCCTAAACCATATTAGATGACCAAATCAATCAAATCTAGAGAAAAATTAATGTGTCATACCTAGTTGGGCTTTATTCTAGAATGTGACAGGTAGTTCATTACCAGAAATCTAGTAATATTAAACCAATAGAAAAATCATATGATTACCACTAAAGATCCTTAAAGATTTATTTTTAAAACTTTTTAAATTTCAATATAATTGTAGACTCACACACAGTTGAAAGAAATAATACAGAATAATAATCTAGAAATAATATGCCCAGTTTTTCTAGTGTAACATCTTGCCTAACTATAGTACAGTATCATAAACAGAAAATTTATATTGATAAAATCTATCGCACTTCTTCAGACTTACACACACTTTGTGTTTGTTTAGTTCTATGCAATTTTATCACAAGTGTGCATTCACAAGACTACCACCACAGTCAAGATCCAGAACAGTTCTACAATAAAATTCTCTTATGCTGCCTTTTATAGCCAGAGCCACTTCCCATGGCAACCACTAATCTGCTCTCTATTTCTATGGTTTTGTCATTTCATTGTAAAGAACGTTACGTGAATAGAACCATAAAATATGTAACCTTTCTGAGATTGGCTTTTTTCACTCAGCATAATTCCTTGAGATCTATCCAAGTTTTTGCTTGTATCAACAATTTGCTCCTTTTTATTGCCAAGTGATATTCCACCAGTATGAATGTACTACAATTTGTTTTAACCATTCACTTGCTGAAAGACTTACGAATTGTTTCTAGTTACAGCTACTATGTATGAATAAAGCTGCTGTGAAAATTTATGTACAAGTTTTTGCGTGATCATAGGTTTTCATTGTTTAAATGTTAAAAAGAAAAAGAGTGCAATTGCTGGGTCAGATGGTTTGTCTGTGTTTAGTTTTATAATCAACTGCCATACTCATTTTCATGTTACCTTTCCACTAGCAATGTGTGAGTGTTCCAGTTTCTCTGCATCCTCACTGACATTTGGTGATATCACTATTTTTTATTTGAGCCATTCTTCTAGGTGTATAGTAATAGCTCCTTGTGATTTTCATTTAATGTCCTTAATAACTAATGATATTGAAATCTTTTCATGTGCTTATTTGTCACCAGTATGTCCTCTTCAGTGAAATGTCTATTCATATCTTTTGCCCATTTTCTAACTGGATTATTTGTTTGCAAACATTTTCTACCAGTCTGTAGCTTGTCTCTTCACTTTCTTAATGGAGTTTTTGCAGAGCAAAAAGTTTTATTTTTCATGAAGTCCAATTTATCAATTTCTCCCTTTATGAATTGTGCTTTTGATGTCATGTCTAAGAACTCTTTGCCTAGCCCTAAATCTTGCAGGTTTTCTCTTGTAATTTTTTTTAATTGGATACTTTACATTTAAACTTGTGATCCATTTTCAGTTAATTTATGTATAAGGTGGAAGATTTAAGTAGAGATTCATTTTTTTGCATGTGGATGTCCAATTGCTCCAACACCATTTATTGAAAAGGCTACCCTTCCAGTATTGAATTACTTTTGTACCTTTGTCAAAAATCAGTTGAGTATATTTGTGTAGGACTGTTTCTGGGTTCTCTATTCTTTCTACTGTTATGTCTTTATCCCTCTGTCAGTACCACCCTGTCTAGAATTACTATGTAGTGGGCCTTGAATATCTTCCTACTTTATTCTTCTACAGAATTGTTTTTAACTATTTTGGGGGGCTGTGCATTGCCATATAACTAAGCCTGTTTATGTCTATAAAATCCATTGCTGGGGATTGATAGAAAATGCATTAAACCCATAGATCAATTTGGGAAAATTTAGTATCTCTAAGTCTTATGATTTATGAATATTGTATGTCTCTTCATTTAGCTAGGTCTTTGATTTTATTCATCAGCAGTTCATAATTTTCAGCATTGAAATCCTACACATATTACATTAGATTTATAACTATTTCATTTTCTTTGTAGCAATTATGCATTATATTGGGCTTTGATGTTAGTTTCTACTTGCTTATTATTAGTTTATAGAAATACAGTTAATTTTTCTATCTTGTATCCTGTAACCTTGTGGAAATTACTTATTAGTTTCGTGAGATATTTCTGTGATTCCTTTAAATTTTTTGCATACACAATAATGTCAACTTTGAATAGGAACAGTATTTTTTTTCCTTTTACATATACATACCTTTCATTTTTTTATTACACTGGTAGAACTTCCAGCACCATATTGAATAAGAGTGAGGAAAGCAAACGTCCTTCCTTGATCCTGATTTTAGGGGAAAGAATTCAGTTTTCATTATTATGAAAGTATGATGATAACTATAGGTTATTTCTAAAAAGTCTTTATCAAATTGAAGAAGTTCTCCTCTATTCCTATTTTTCCTTTTTTTTTTCTTTGAGACAGGATGTCTCTCTGACACCCAGGCTGGAGTGCAGTGGCATCATCATAACTCACTGCAGCCTCAAACTCCTGGGCTCAAGTAATCCTCCTGCCTCAGCCTCCCAAGTAGCTGGGACTATAGGCATGCACCACCACACTGGGTTAATTTTTCTATTTTTTGTGGAGACATGGGCTTTGCCCTTGCTCAGGCTGGTCTTGATCTCCTTGCCTCAAGCAATCCTCCTGCCTCAGCCTCCCAAAGTGCTAGGATTACAGTCATGAGCCACCGTGCCCATCCTATTCCTATTTTTCTGAGAGTTCTAATCATGAATGGTATTGGAATATGTCAAATAATTTATCTTCATTAATTGATATAATCATATCATTTTTCTTTTTAGCTTGTTGATATGGTAGATTACATTAATTGATTTTTGAATGTTGAACCGGCATTGTACACCTAGAAGAAATCCCATTTGGCCATGGTATATAATTCTTTTTTGTTATATTTTGTTGTGTGTTTTTATGGTTTATGACTAGGTTTATGACTTAGTTTATGAGAGATATATAATTTGGGGGGTTTTTGTCCTCTTTTTGTCTAGTATTGATATGAGGTGTTGATATTCACCTCATAAAGTAAGCTGGAAATGTTCTCTCCTATCTTCTGAAAAAGATTGTGCAAAACTGGTGTTACTTCTTCGTTAAATACTTCAAAAAATTTCCCATTGAAACCATCTGGGCTTGGAGATTTCTTTTTCGAGAGCTTTTTATCTACAAATTCAATGTTCCAATGATTTATGACTATTGAGATTGCCTATTTCATCTTAGGTGATTTTTGGTAGATTTTGGTATTGAGGAATTAGACCATTTCCTTGAAGTTGTTGAAATTATGAACATAAAGCCTTTATAGTACTTCCTTACTTTTTTTAATGGCTGCCGAATCTGTCACAATATCCCTCATTTTACTACTGTTATTAATGATATTTGTCTTCTCTCTGTTTATCTTTGTCAGTCTATTGTTTTTCTGTTTTAATTTCATTGACTTCTGCTCCTTATCTTTCTGATTCCTTTCTTTCTGCTTGTTTTGTGTGCATTCTGTCTTCATTTCCTAGTTTTCTGATGTAAGAATTTACATTATTAAATTGAGACCTTCCCTCTCATCCAATGTAGACACTTAATGCTATTAATTTTCCTCTCAACACTGCTTTACCTATAGCCTACATATTTTGATATGTTGTATTTTTCTTCACTAAGTTCTATCTTTTAAAAAATTTTTTCTCACACTTTCTCTTTTATACATGATTTTATACACGTGTTTACTTTCTAAGTGTTTTAAGGTTTTCTTGTCTTTATATTACTGATTCCTAGTTTGACTATATAATGATCAGAAAACATGATCTGCATGGTTTAATTCTTTTAAAAAAAGTTATTTGTTATTTTTTTATCACTCAAGATTCGGTCCATCTTGTTGAATATTCCCTGGATTCTTAATATAGACTCCTATTGTTTTATTGTGTCATTCAGTTCTTCTATAGCCTGGCTGATTTTCTTTCTTTTAGGTCTATCAGTTACTGAGAGTGGTCCGATGAAGGCTGCAACTATAATTGTGGATTCATCTGCTTGCCCTTGCAGCTCTATCATTTTTGCTTCATGTAGTTTGAGGCTTCACGTAATTGGTGCATACGAATTTAGAATCATTATGACTTCTTTGTGGATTGACTCTTTCAACATGATGCAATGTTTCTCTTTGCTCTGAAGTCTACTTTGTCTTATATTAATATAGTCATTCTTACTTTATTAAATCAATGTTTGCATAGTACATATTTTTCCATACTATTACCTTCAATCTACATATGTTGTACTTGAAGTGAGTTTCTTGTAGATAGCATTTTGCTGAGTCATATTTTTAAAAATCCACTCTGCCAATTTCTGTCATTTAATGGATACATTTAGAGCATTTTTTTGAGGTAATTATTAATATGATAAAGCTTAAGACTGAAATTTTATTATTTATTTTCTATTTGTTTCCTCAGTTTCTCATTCCTCTGTTTCTCTTTTCTTGCCTTCTTGTGGAATACTTGTACATTTTTTCAGTATTCCATCTTGATTTATTTATACCGTTTTTGAGTATACCCCTTTGTATAGTTTTGTTAGTGGTTTCCCTATCAAAGTTTGATTTTTAAAAAAGTGTTGGTAAAGTGAAATTAAAAGGCTATTCTCCCAATACAATAAAAAGTATTATAAAATAATTAAACCTGAGTATCACAGAAAACACAGAAAGCATTCCCTGAAAGTCATGGCAATACAAGAATGCTTATCATCATTAATATTTAACTTTTTCCAAAATTTCTAACTAAGGAATTAAGATAAGAAAATGAATAAAATATATCATACCTGGAATGGAGGAGACAAATTTGTCTCTTTCTTCTTTTATTCAGATAATTTTATTTATTCTTAAAAAAAAAAACAAAGAAAAAAATTAAAATTTTGTGAATTCACAAAATATTTCAGCTTGTGATTGAAATATTTTTCCATATTTCCATAAAATAAAAATATGGGAAAAATACTTTTCTGCAGGCAAAAATTTAGAAGAAAATATAAAGTTCACAGTAGAAAAAAATAAAATTCCTAAGAATAAATTTATAAATGTTTATTTTTAAAACCCTCAAAATGTTACTGACTGTGACTTAAAATAAGATCCAAAAAAGCAGTGGGACACACCATGATTTTGATTAAAAGACTATTTGCAAATAATTTAATAATTCCAAAGTTAAATAATACACTTATGAGAATTTTAATAAAATTTGTAACTAGACAAAATCGTACCACAGTAAGCAATGAATAAGAATGGCCAGGAATATCTAGAAATAGCAAAATAGTGAAAGAATATTTAATCTACCTACCACTTTAGTATCTTAAAAAGTTGTAATAATTAAGACATTGTGAAGTTGGGCCTAAGAGAGCCAGGCTGATTAAAATCATGAGGTAAAACTCCAGAAGAAAATGTAAAACATATAAATATTTAGTGAATTATAAAAGTCGTATTTCAAAACAGTGGGAAGACCTGATCATTTAATTAAAATGTTCAAAACAGTTGACATAGAATAATGGCACATTGTAGTTTTTTCGTAAATTAAATTTCCTTTGAATTGAGGAATATTTGTCTTTCCTTATTTTTTTTCCTTAATGAGACTAGTTTGTAATAAAGTTTGTAAATAGCAATTTTCTTAAAAAAAAAAGCCTTCAGACTTATTTATTAAATCTACTTTTATTATAGTAGCTTCTTTCTATTTTAACTCATGGTTTGCTTTGCCCTTATTTTCTTAACCCTAATATGAATAACTTGTGTTATTGTATTCTTTCTTGTTTAATACCAACAGCATTTTATACTACAAATTTATATCTAATTAGAACTGTGGCAACATCCCATAAATTTCAATATATGTGAGGTTTTATTGTAATTATTTTTTAACTATTCCTTAACCACTATTCTCCCTGCCCCTTTGACATGCATTATTTGTGTCTTTTTATTTATTTAAAATGATAAGGTTTTTATGAGTATTTCTTTATGATTTGTTTTTCACTTCTAATTTTATTGTACTGCTGTCAGAGAATGTGTAAGAGAATTTATTTTGTGAACTATATTGAGGTTTGCTTCGTAACGAATATTTAAATTGTCCATAGGCACTTAAAAATGAGTAGTATAATTATGTATCTGTTACATGACATTAGTTTCATGATGATTTAAACTTTATATATACATTAAGTTTTTGCCTATGATCTGTTAAATTCTGTTAAAAGTAAGTCAAAATCTCTCACTTCTGTTGATTTTTAGTCAATTTTCTCTGTGTTTCCAACAGCATTTATTTGTATAATTTGATGCTATGTAATTCTATTCATAAACTTTTACAAGCATTACTTTCTTTGGTGATTACACCTTCAATTTTTAAAAGAAAAAGTGTTCCTCTTTGTTTTATCATCTGTGCCTTTGCTTTCAAATATGCTCTATCTGACATTAATAGGGAACATTAACTCATTTTCATTTATTGCCATAAAAATATGCTTGATTCCTTTTTGTTATTATATTTTCTTTTTATTTAATTTTCCCTTTTATTTTTCTCTTTTTGGCAATGTAAGCTATGGTTTATTTGATTAATTTTTCTAATTTTGAAGTTATAGATCTTACTGTACTACTGATATCTTTAAAATAACTTTCTGGCCTTGGGGTCCTACCACTGGCTCTGTCAAGCACTAAGGAATGCTTGTGGAACCTGCTGCTCTGCTGCTTGATGCAACCATACCTGATCTCCCAGCTCAATGATTTTAGATGCTGTTATTTCAAAGCTGGAAGAGTGGGCACTCCCCATCTTATTTATGACCTCTTCTTGCCCCTTCAAACTGGGGCAATTAGGTTTTTTCCAGAATCTCTACTTATATTTTGTTGAAACACACTCTTCTATATATAAGGCACAGTGAGTGGTATCTTCTTCAAAGGCAGCCCAGCTGTACAACATCTAACTTGAATTTCTAAAAATTTTTCTAATACTACCTTAATTTCTAGCAGTGATTTTTCTCCCCACCTTGTCTCCTGTTTTTATAGTCTTTTGTTCATATTAATTGGTCTCTATGGACAAGAAGTCGATGTCTCTGCTCACGGTGGCTCTTTACCTAGCTAAGGCCAATCCTTGATTGTGGAAGAAGGCACACTATGGACGAGTTTTAAAAATGACAGATTACATTCTGAGCTTCTAAAAAAAAGTTTCAGTTTCTAATACTCTGAAACTTCTTATTTAAAGGCATATACTGTCATGTGTCACTTAACGATGGGGATACGTTCTAAGAAATGAGTCATTAGACGACTTTGTCATGATGCAAACATTATAAAGTGTACTTCCACAAACCTAAGATGGTGCATACCCTATTATGCACTAGGTTATATGGTGTATCCTGTTGCTCCTGGGCTATGAACCTGTACAGTATGTTACTGCACTGAACACTGTAGGCAATGGTATTTGGTATTTAAGCATATATAAATATAGAAAAGGTACAGTAAAAATGTGGTATTATAATATTATGGGATCACTGTTGTAGATGTGGTCTGTTGTTGACCAAAACATCCTTATACATACATGATTGAATCACAATGTACATAAACTGAATATAAGAACAACCTAAGAATATGGGTTTAGTATCTGAATATAGATACAATTTGTTCATCTTCATATTTTTAAACCTAATATTTAAATTCATGAAGAAATTCTTATTTACCTCATATCTCTCCATGAAAGGATTCTTTAAGGTAAAATGAAGTACCACAAAATGATTAAATCTCATAGTAGGAAAAAGAATAATATTCTTAAATCATCACAATTAAAATTTAGTATATGTAATTTTATATATTCCCTCTAATTTCTCTAGGTTAATTTAAATGACAAAATCTCATTACCCTAAAAAAAATCTCATTACCCTATTTGCTATTTATTTTTACATTCTTTTAAATGGAATAAATATACCTTAGCTTGAGAGCGTCTCTAACTTCAAATCTGTATATTTTACAAAGGCCATGTATGTTGTATCTCAAAAAGTCTACTGTATTTAAGTGCCTGTCAACATAATAACTCTGTTGTAAAGAGCTTTATCATTCTGACAATTTTCTTCACCCAGGTCAAAATGCAGCAGACAGTGTTTCTTCTGGGCTGAAAATTTTCTTTGGAAATGATTATAATTGAGCTCTTTTTAAAGTAACTCTCACCTCTTCTCATACCTTACAGTGTTTTCAAACCCAAAATACCCATATATATAAGCAACACCAAAACAAAATAGTTCAAGTTTCTACCTTCATACTTCTAACTGAAGTTTAATTTTTGTCTAATGTTTTTGAATTGTAAAGGTTAGAAGTTTGTAACCTTTAGTATAATTGAAGTTTATTTTCCTGTGATTAATTCACTCTAGAATGACATGCAGAAAATAATCCAGTCGTAGTAAACTTTGGAAGGAAACTTGAAGTCATTTTGTCAAACTATCTTATTTATAGATGAGAAACTTGGGCCCAGAGAAGTTCTATGCTTTGTATAATGAAAGAACCATAATGTTAGTAGCATTTGTGTTTTCCAAGCAAAACAGGACTAGGCAGAAAGTTGAATTGGTTCCCTGAATAATTCAGATCAAAAGAAGCTGAGGTATCTGAATTCAAAAAGCCAGATTGTGTGTTTGCCCTCAAGTATCAGGACAAATTTTATTTGTAGTTTCACATATCCACTCTACTTGCATGCTTTCTGATTAAACACTTAGTCAGTGATGACTATTTAAGCATAAGAAATTCAATACTCATTTTCTCTAACATTTATTAACCATTTATATGTGCAGGCACAGAGCTGAGTGCTATATATACTTCATGTCTTTTAAATCCCAAAATTCCATAAGGAAGGCCATATCATTATTCCCATTTCACAAAAATAAAAACTCAGAGCTCTTATATGTGAGAAAAATTTAAGTACTTTGCTCAAGTGTATACATCTAGTAAGAAAGCCAGATGCTCAAAAAAAAATAACTTGTACATCTGACTCCAAACTGTACCCCCCAGACTATATGCAAACTTTGGCTGGCGGAAAATTTGTCGACAACACTGTCCCTGCTCAGCCGAAGATTCTCTTGGGTCTCTTTACTGTGCTGTTGTCTGTTCCCCGCCCCTTTCTCTGCTTTTCATGGCTCCAGGGGGGGCCTCTCTTCAGAGAACTGCCCTGGGGCTCCTGGTGTCCCTCGCCAAAGACTGACTGCGTGGGAGTGTGAACCGGGCTCCCTCACCCCGAGTCCGTCCCTCTCTCCGGTTGGTCTCATACTCACTCGAGAGCTCCCAGCGGGTCAGACGAGGCTGCTGCTTTGCTTAACGTGAATGACACCCTAGCCCGTCTCCCCCTTTCCCTGGCCTCCTCCCCGACATGGCTTCCTCGGCTTCTCCTGGGAGCCCTCCCTTCATGCATCGATTACACCCACATCCTCATGGCACATCTGCTTCTCAAGATCCCAACCCGAGATGCGCCTGCTTTTATCCCAGATGCTCAGAAAACGTGGCCCTGGCGGCCAGCACACAACCAGACCCCACTGTTGTGATTTTTGCATCCTGTTCTTCTGTTGGCGATTAGAGAAGTGTTCCAGTATCATAAAGGAATAGTTTGTGAGGAACGTATACTCTTCTTTGAGCCTCGAACGAGGAGGCTTGTTTGAGTAAAAGTTTTCACAGAAATGATTATGTATTTTCCCTCTTTGGCTTTGCACGATAAAACATTCAGTCCTTTGACTTTCCATATTCTCAGCACAAATTAGAGTTGTGTCCAACGTCACTGGAGAATGGTAAAATTAGTATCTATTCCTCTTTTATGTCCTGCCCCTTGCACAGTTCTTCGGAAGGTGGGTGCTCTGACGCGCAGCGTCTGGCCCAGTGGACAGCAGTGTGCATATGTGCCCAGCCATCCTACGGGTGCCATGGGCGGGGGGAGCCCGACCGTGCCCCTGCCCCTGCTTTCCAGGCCCCTGGGGAAGAGCATGTCTCCTTTGCTTGGTGAATGACGTCCTCCAGCCCTGCCTCTGGGTGTGCGTCTACCTTCATCTCCTGTGCTCTCTGCCTTCTATTTAATCTCCCTCACTAAGAAATCATCCGTATCTCCCCAAATCCATAATGACACCACCTTTGCTTATGGGCAGAGATTTATTTCTAGGTGAATCCATCTACAGAGATTAATTTAGTCCCTTTCCAAAATCCCGGGAGAAATCTATTTCCCCGACTTGAAGAACTGAAGCAGGGGCAGTGGCCTCACATTTGACTCATCCAAGTGGCCACATATCATTTAAAACTGGTCAGGTTGTTTGGTGACGGTTGATAAACTCCGGGTGGGTGTTGCCTTTCAAAATAAACACCTTTGTTCCAGGACCTCAGAACCCTACTGCCCTGAAGCCATACTTTTGCTTCCAGGGAGGAAACATGCCATCCCAGTTGGAGAATTCCGTTCCCCTGATGGGATGTGCAGGTGTTTGGCACTCAGGTGGCTGCGCTAAGCAGACATAGAGGGACTGCCGGAGTCTGGAGGGAACTTACCCAAGTATCGCCTGGTCCAGCGCCTTGCTTGACAGAGACTCAGAGATATGAACAGACCCCTGAGGCTCCATTTCTCTTCTTATGACATAGATCACATTGTAAAAAGAAAACTATGGAAACAGAGGCAACGAGACTACTGCAGCTTCTCTTCAGCTCACTATAGTGGTCAGTCTATACCGGGGGTCGGTACAGCTGTGTCAAAGGGCTAATGCTGAGTAAGAAGTCAGAGATCTTTCTGGTTGGTTGTGTTCATGTTTCAAAAGAAATTATTTAATTATGTCTCATGTGGAAGTTCAATTTAAATACCAATTCTCTTTATTTTGCAAATGGAATAAGCTACGAGTAAGAGGATTTACACCCAAGACTGCACTGTCATGAACATTCAGTCAGGCTTTCATAAATAAAGTAAATGGAGAATTCAGGCCAACCAATTTTGGTTTGAGTCAAAAATCTGTAAGTATCTTCTTTTCCTGGGAGGGATTTAAAAAGCAAGCTGGAGAGAAAAGACAGCCGCAGGCAGACAGGGCCCCTGGAGTGCAGTGGTGAGTGGCCAGAGGCTGGTGGAGCCACAGAGCCACGGGGCTCAGAGGAGAGGGAATGTCACTGGTCAGAGGGGTCAGACAACGTCACAGAGAGGTCACGTGTTCACTGGATGGGCCAAGTGAGAGAAGATATGCAGATTCTAAGTCAGGGTTATTTGGCCCTGGTCTCTTAATAAATAGTTAAAACTGCCAAATGACACTACTTCTTATTCTGCTGTGATAACAATCTATTGCTATCTGGGAAATGTCTGAAATTCTAAGTCTAAACAAAGATTTGTAGATTTTACAAGGGTTTAAGCCATTCAGTCTCTGCTTGTTGAGAAACTTCTATGTGGATGTCATCCTGATGCTGAGACAAACTGGCCAGATAAGATTTGTCAGGGGCTTTTCTCTCCCCACGTCCACAGCCTTATGAGGGAGACGGATTCACAAACTGCCCCTTAAATGCTCTGTGATCAACACAGTCTGGTCAGCAGAGCCAGAGTGAAGGTCTGTGCTGTGGAGAGGAAGGTAGAAGAGAAAGCAGCCCTCTCCACCTGGGGGAAGCAGGGGGGTTATAGAGCAGGTGTTCTAACCCCCTCTTAGGTAGCAGTGCAGAAGGGGCTAAGTCAGAGGGAAGGGCACACAAAGACCCTGGCACAGGTACCTGAAATCCTGAGTTCTGAAGCCCCAGGTATGTGGATATAAAACTTGCTTCTTTAGGCTAAATGTGCATCTGTGCATATGAACAAAATAATTTTGTGCCATAGGAGCATGAATTTCTCGTAATTTTTTGCCTTAGTAAATTTAGATGTGTTACTGTGCTTTCTGTTCAATTCAATTATACCACCAGATAATGCAAATTGATTTACTACAGTCTGAAATGTGGATTTTACATTCTTTAGCTGGTAGTCTTCAAAAATGTTAATACTTAGACATTTACCCTTTTGACTTGGTAAGGAAATACAAAATGTGTATTTGCAATAATAAAATAAAAGGAGAGTCTTCTTGGTAGGCACCACTTCAACCTGCCCCAGTCCAACAGAGGGCCACACAGGACTTTCCTTTTCAGGCTTCAGAACTCACATGTCCTCAGATGAATACCAACGAGGGACAAAAACCCTTTTGTGTCAAAGCTCCACAAATGTGGAATCAGTTACCAGTCGATTTAAGAACAATTGGAAGCTTTTCCTGTTTTAAGATGGAACTGAAACAATACCTCGTGATGACTAGAAGTTGTCATAATTGTTTTAATTGATGTTATTCTTGTGTTATCTCAGTTTATTGTGTACTTATATGCGTTTGCTTATCGCAGGTCAGGCTTGGAAATGGGCTTTCAACTCCATTTACAGACACAGTTAACAAATCAATCATGGCATGTATGTCTACTTCTCAGCCCCGCTTGTTTATATCAGATGGGCCTGCCATATGTAGTCTCTATACATTTCATGCCCGCATGTTTATAGCACACAGATAATCCATCTGAGATTGATTTCAACTTCACTTTTAAGTCCGAGGGACCGACAGAGCAAATATGCATCTTGAAATACAGGCTGAAGTTGTTATTTTGCCATAGAAGAACAAAAAGAGCTAATTTTTTTAAAACTCTTTGTTATGGATCTATTTAAAGCGATGTTCCTGTGGCTTGTGACTAGAATTTGCTGGAGAAGAAAGTTGCCATCAGAACGCTGCAGTTCTCTAATTTCACACTAGGCATTTCTCGTCTCAGCCCCCACCCCCAACTCCCTCTACCAGCACTAAAAGCAAAAAGATGGTATAAACAAAGCCACAGAGACAATCGCTTGCAGAGCATTGCATTCTAACATCAAGCGTTTATATCACGGCTGATGGAGAAATGGCATGTTCAATTTACACTCTATTTATAAATGATAAACATCTATACACACATTCCTACCTGTCTTTCATATCCCTATATCCCAAACGCAGCAAATAAAGCAACAAATATGCAAGGAGAAATGAGCGAGAGTGTGTGTCATTGTTGCATCTATTCCATTTACAAACTTACAAGCCACAAATTCACATTGGGGAAATGTGTTTTTCTCAGAGCTCCATAATGTTGATGTGTTAATTCATATATAATCACAGCCATGTGGCCGCTCTTGCCACAAGGCACCAACTTTGTAGCTCTCAAAGGGGTGTACTCCTGGTAGTGCACAGAATTGGGTGGACGAAAACAGACTTTAGAGATCTGCTATCTTTGCACCATAAATTATTGCATCATCCAAATTGAAAAGTAATCTCCCATACACCAGCATTTGAACTTTCAGAGGAATAAAGCTGTGTGAAGAACAAAGTATCTCCTTTAAGGGATGGGCCCTTAGAAGTTGCCTGGTTCTTCTATTTCATTTAATGAATATCCAAATCCAAACATTAGCCAGGGTAGCGGCTTGTAAGCAAATCTTCTGTGGGACAGAGGGGGATTGCAATGTGCAAATAGTATGAAAAAACCTGAAAAAGCTATTAGGGTCCATTGTGTCATTCCAGCTGCTACACAGACATACTTAGTCCATGTGTCAAAAACGCTTACTAAGTTTTTCTCTTAGAGGAAAATAAACCCTAAGTACACAATAGCCTTTGTCTCTTTCAAAGCTGGATAACGCGAGGGCTCTGCACATCTGTACTGAAGGTACCCGCCGTCCTGCACCTAGCGCTCTAACTCATGCTCTGAATGGCTTGCCTCTAACATCTCTGAGTGTCGCACAACCAACTGACAGGGGCCATGCAAAGCTCTGTGCTGGGCATTCAGGCAGATGCAGCCTCGGTACCAAGTGCCTTGGGAATGTTCCTCGTTCCTTTCCGCAAGCTGTGCTTTCTGAACTCTCTGGAGTCATAGCATACATTCAGGGTAACAGACCAAATGGGCATGACTGACACAAAAGGCTCCATGGTGGTCCAGATGTTTAAGTCACAGTTGTAGGCGATGATGAGGATGATCACTTAACTACTAAGGACAAGAAACCAATGTTCAGAAAGTTGTGGAGTTACCTTAATTAAAGTTAAAAATAAGCAGGACTTAGGAAAGACTGCAAAAGCCATATGGAGAATAGAATCAGTCAGTTGTAGAGATGGAAGATACCTCAAGGACAATATGGTTCAAATACTCTGGAAGGACAGAGGAGTTATCTGTAGAAAGTGGCATAGCTCATGGCCCAGAGACAACGAAAGAACCCAGGTCTCTTCAGTCTCAGCACAGCACTCTTTACGCCATGCCACACGTTCTTCACCACGCATACACACACAATTTCTCTACAGAAATTTTTCTAAATAAGATTCCACAAAGAAAACAAATTATATCCATTAAATTATATGTTAACACATGTGTCTATCATGTGTTGATTATATACATTGATTATATACATCGAAACTCAACAACAAATTCGTCAGTGGAAAGATATACAAATGATTTCTTATGACCTGAGACTTTTTGTTCATTCTAAGCTTAGCCTATAATTATTTAAGACCACCAATGTCCTACAAAAAAGTGTTTGTGAGGATTCTCAAAGGAGCCCTGTTTTCTTTTGTTTTTTGGTTTTTTTTTTTTTTTTTTTGGTACCTACTGTGGTTTACATTGCATCACAATACTATTTCTCATGATAAGTGCTCTATTCAAATATCAAATTATTCTATTGCAGACCTATGGTGTCACCAAAATTACCTATTTCCAATCATTCTTTGGCAAGCATTCTTTGGATTTAGGGACTCTAGCTTGTGAGTGGAACACAAGAGTAACATCACAAATGAGAAAAGCCAACATCAAAATTTTAGTGTGAGAATTTATCACTGGTAGAGAAGTGAGTGTTGGCTATGTGTGGCTATACAGCGAGCGCATGCAACTACAATCCTTTTGGTTGTTTATGACAGATAACCTAACAAAATTCAGTGAAAAATAGAATCGGTGGCTTGGTAAAAATTTAAAACACATAGAATGTTTTGTTAAATACCAACTAGGTCTTAATATACATCAGCGGCAGAGAGTTTTAACGAATAGCAATGATTTTCTTTTAAACAGATAATGCCATAACTAGATTAGTATTGTAAACTCAGATTCCATGTCAGAAAACTCCAGTTTCAATTTCAAGGACAAGAAACTGAGCCAGCCAGAGGGAAGGGACTTGGCCCCCTTGTGTTGCTCTTTCTTATCCAGACCTATGTAATAGACGGTTTTCCCAGCTTGGCATGAGGGGCTGCAGGGAATGGGATAGCTGTGAGTTGATTGGATTCTGCAGAGACTGGAGAAAATCATTTATTTACTCATTTATCAAAAATTTATTGAATCCACTTGATGCAGGCACTTTGCTAAGTGCCAAGGATATAAAAATGTGTAGAACAGTCCTTGCCTTGAAACCAGCTCATCGTCCTCTGGGGAGGAGTAACAAGGACTTAAAACAAATAACTACAATACGAGGAGATCTTGCCTGGGGGTCGGGGGCCATAGGAAGCAGTATAAAGATGTTACCTGAATCTGAAAGGTTTAAAAGTGGATCTCAAGGTAGCTGGTTGGGAGGAAAGCATTTCAGGAGGAAGTTATTCCAGGAAAAGCTCAGGGGCCTGGAAAATACAAACACATCTGGTGAACTTAAAGTTGCTTAAGTATGAGATTATGATTGGCTTTTACTTTAATCTTTATGCTTTGGGTATTTTCCAAATGCTACGCGATAAACTTTTATCATTTGTATACTCAAAAGAAAAATGACTTAATGCTCCAAAATCAAAGAAACTTTGGCAAGCAAGATGCTGCATAAGTCTGGGTTTTTCTCTGTAGACAATACTGAGTCAATAAGGGGTTTTGAAAAGGAAACTTGGATGGTCAGAGTTGCAATTTTGTGGATGAAGTTGGCATCAGCAGCAAGAGGTAGACTTGGTAATAATTCCCAGAAGCTATAACGGACTTGGAATTGCCTAGATTAATAAATCAGAAATTTATAAACATTTTATTTAATTTTTAATGCCAAAAGTAACTTCCATAAGTTATCTAAAACAATATTCTTTTAAAAAATTCAAATATATCCTGACTTGGGTCTCAGAATTTCTAACCAAATACAGTTAAAATGCCGTTGTTAATCTTGAGTGTGGTGCAAAGATTATCTGATAAAATCTGATCCTTAGGCCGGGCGCGGTGGCTCACGCCTGTAATCCTAGCACTCTGGGAGGCCGAGGTGGGCGGATCGTTCTGAGCTCAGGAGTTCGAGACCAGCCTGAGCAAGAGTGAGACCCCATCTCTACCAAAAAAAATAGAAAGAAATTAATTGGACAGCTAAAAAATATATATAGAAAAAAAATTAGCCGGGCATGGTGGCACATGTCTGTAGTCCCAGCTACTTGGGAGGCTGAGACAGTAGGATCGCTTGAGTCCAGGAGTTTGAGGTTGCTGTGAGCTAGGCTGACGCCACGGCACTCACCCCAGGCAAGAGAGTGAGACTCTGTCTCAAAAAAAAAAAAAAAAAAATCCAGCACTACCTCACAAAGATTACTCAACATATCAGAAGTTATGCTACTACAACAGTGAGTCATTAGAAACCAGAAGTAACAGATTTAGACCTAGAAGCACTGAAGCTATCAGGTATATAGAATACGGAATAGATATGTACAAAATGTTTAAAGAAATAAAGAATGCAATTACAAAGATGAGGACAAAACAATCAGGAATGAATACACAGACTTTTAAAAAAAAGAGACTTCTAGAAGTGTTGAATCAAATTGTTGAAATCAGATACTACTGACAGATTAAACGGCAGTTTATATAATGTTAAAAGAGGTAGTTACAATGTAGAATATACAGCCAAACAATATCCAAAATATGAAAGAGAGAGAGAGAATAATTTAAGAGGTTTAGCAAAGTCATGAAGGACAGAATGAGATGGTCTAACAAATATCTGAGGGAGGTCAAGAATGAGAAAATTACAAGAATGGAAAAAGGCAATATTCAAAGAACTGACAGTTGTACATTTACCAGACTGATGAAAACCATAAACCTAAAGATTTAGAAGTGTAACATATTTCAAGTAGGATAAAAAGCAATCCATGCTTATACCTAGCTTAGTAAAAGTGTTTATCGAAGACAAAGAGAATAGCTTGAAAGCATCCACAAGGATGGGAAAGATTACATAAAAAGAACAATAGATAGCAGTAAACTTCTTAACAACAAAGGAATTTAGAACAAAGTAGATAATGTTGAGCGAAAACAACTATCAACCTAAGTCCTCCAAACTATCCTTCAAGAATGAACATGAAAAATCTAAGACATTAGAAAGATAAATAAAACCTGAGGGCATTTACTACTAAGAAACCTGCTCTAAATAAAGTTCTCAGAAAATTGTACTTCAGGAAGGAAAATCATTACAGAAAGATGAGTTGGAATATAATGGAGAAAGGTAAATATGTAGATAAATTCACATCAACATTGTTTATATGAAATAATAGCATTCTAGTGTCTGATTTGTGAGGTTAAAAACAAGGAACAGAAATGTTAGACAACAACAGTATTTAAGTCCAGATGTCAAAAAAGGTTAGTGCTAAATTATTACAAAGTAATTCCACTGTTCTGGAGGAAAATCAAGATGATAACTTTTAAGAATTAAACATGTTACAGGTACCCATAAAATATGGAAAAGAATTAAACATGTGTCCTATCATTTAAATTATCAACCACTAAAAAAATAAAAATAACAGAATAAAAGAACAGAAATTAAGTATATACCAAATTCAATAGGCTACAAGAGAATTAAAGTGAACCCATATACAAAAAATATTCCTCAGTAATTTCAAAAAAATTCACAAAATTTAAAAAAGAGTAAAAAAGGAAACAAGAAAAATAGAAATAGGAAAAAAAGCAACAAGAAACTAAGACTGTAGAAATAAGTCCAAATAGATTAACAAATACAATAAATATAAAGAAGTCAGGCACTGTGTGGCTCACTCCTGCAATCCAAGCACTTGGGTGTGGTTCCCAACCCCCTGGCTGGGACAGCTAGCAGTCCCTGACCTGTAAGGAACCCGGCTGCACAGCAGGAGCAGCAGGAGGTGAGTGGAGGGCAGCCAAGCTTCATCTGTATTTACAGCCCATCACTTGCATCACCACCTGAGCTCCGCCTCCTGTCAGATCAGCAGCATCATCAGATTCTCACAGAAGCGCAAACCCCACTGTAAACTGCACACGCAAGGGATCTAGGATGTGCGTTCCTTGTGAGAATTTACTGCCTGATGATCTGAGGTTGAGCTGAGGCAGTGATGCTAGCACTGGGGAGCGGCTGCACATACAGATTATTATTAGCAGAGAGGTCTGACTGCAGAGGTCATAATAAATCAATTGCTTGCAGGCTCATATCCAAATCTATGAGTGGCACGTGACAATGTAATAATAATAGAAATAAAGCACACAATAAATATAATGTGCTTGAATCACCCTGAAACTACCTCCCCTCCCACCAATACATGGAAAAACTGCCTTCCACGAAACTGGACCCTGGTGCCAAAAAGGCTGGGGACTGCTGCTTTGGGAGGCTAAGGCAGGAAGATCACTTTAGCCCAGGTGGTCGAGGTTGCTGTGAACTACGATCACACCACAGCACTCCAGTCACACTGACAGAGAGAGACCCTATCTTAAAACAAAACAAAAGAAAACCCAAAGAAAATTCAGAGTTGTATGCTGTTTACAGACATATACATAAAGCAAAAGTACACAGAAATGAACAAAGCCATACGTCAGGCAAAAACTAACCCTAGGAAAGCTTGTATATTCATTAATATCAAGCAAAACATACTTTAATTAAAAAGCATTATTAATGATTCATAAGGTACATAAATAATAAAGAATTCAATCTATCAGGACGATTTTAAACATGCAAACATCTAATATAAAAGAACTTCAAAAATACATGAACTAAAAACTGACAGAACAGGAGAACTGGACAAACCAATCATTAGGACAGGGATGGGGAACCTGCCACCTTACGGCCACATGTGGCCTTCTACGTCTACTTAAGTGCGGCCTTTTGACTGAATCTAAATTTTACAGAACAAATCCTTTTATTTTTATTAATATATATATTTTTTATATTTTTATTTTTTAAATGAACATATTTAAAATACCAAAGAGTTTCAGTGAAATAATCTTCCCAGATTGATCAGCACAATTAGAACATTAGTAAACCACAGGGATAAATTGACAGCTGCTACGCTTACCATTTAGTTCTAACTTCCCCTGCCTGACTGGCACCACTACCGCATAAGGCTGGTTGGCGAGAGTTTATGGGGATCGAGTACATCAGTCTGTTATCAGCTTTTGACAATGGTGCACTGTGTTTTTGTTTGAAGTGGAATTTGTGAATAGTTGTACAGCTCAATAGTATTTTTTAATTCTGTCTGCTTAACAGCCTGTCATGTCAAAGATGACCAAGAGAACACTGAAGGAAGAAAACATATTTTTTAATGAGGATTGGAAATTGCAATATTATCTTGTTTCTGCTAAAGATGATCTGCTTGCTTTGTGATACTGCAATAGCAACATTAAAGAAATTCAATGCTCATCAGCATTGTAACACTCATAAGGACCAAAAATATCTTAAATTAGAAGGAGAGGCACGAAAGGCTGTATTGCAGAAATTAAAAGATAAAAAGCAAAAGCAAAGACAGTTCTTTCAAGCAGCAATGAGTCCTGGAAATAATGCCACTTAACCAACTTATAAAGTAGCTTATACACTCAAGAAAAAAGGGAAGCCATTCAGTGATGTAGAAATTGTGAAAGAATGCATTGTCAAAGTTGTAGGATGCTTAGACCCCAATCACGTTTCAAAGTACAAACAACTGCCTCTTTCAAGGAGAACCATAACTGATCGGCAGCATGAATTGTCTTCAGCTTAACAGAACAACTTCATGCAATACTTTGAAAGGAAAATATGTATTATTCAATCACTTTGGATGAATCAATTGACACTACTGACTTGGTGCAGGTTTTATACTTCATTCAGATCATAACAGAAGATTATCTTTGCTATGAAGAGTTACTTGCTCTGGACACTCTTGTGAACAGAACATGGGAACAGATATCTTCAACAACTTTCAAGATAAATGTTGTGAAGTGGGACTGAATTTGGTAAATTTGGTGAGTGTATGTATAGATAGTGCACCTTCCATGATAGGAAAACATGAAGGGTTTATTGCACAGATAAAAAAAGTATTATTGTAACAGATCCACATGCTCTCATTTCTTTACATTGTATCATGCATCAGCAAAATCTCTGTGCTAAAGCTACTATTTTAAGTGACACTTTGCAAAAGTTATAAATATTGTTATCTATATTCCTGCAAATGCAACATCCCATTGTCAGTTTTGGCATCATCAGTTTCATAACATGCTGAAGTTGACCGATGAGGTATTCAGTGTGGATTTGTCGTATTAGTCTAAAGTGAATTGGCTATTGCAGGGACAAGTATTAGCCAAAATTTTATCTCTGCGAGAACAGATAGTTAAATTTTATGAAGAACAGAATCAGCAATGTAAATTATTGAAAGAAGATTTTTATAGGAATGCAGCATTTCTGTGTGATATCACGTCAAATCAAAACAAATTATTTCTTTGCAAGGTAAAACTAAGTATATATATATAATATGAGGCAAAAAAATCCAAGAATTTTGAAAAAAGCTATCTATTTTCAAAACATTTCATCTTCAAAAGGAAATTTCCAGTGAACATTTCCCCAGTTAGCAAAGGACACTGATGAGCTGGATGATATATGCGAATCATCTGAAGAATACACAACTGTTACAGATCTATTAATTGGAGAATACAATGAAAGGTTCACTGACTTTGAGAATCATGACATCACACTCAAATTAGCATTTCAGCCTCACCTAGTTGATATCATCAAGGCACCTGAAGAACTACAGATGGAATTGACTGAGCTCTAATGACTTTAAAATGTCATCTATTGAGAGCACCAAACAATGACTTTAAAATATCATCTATTGGTTTGATGCTAAGAAAGATCCAATTGAAATATGGAAAAATGCAGAATACCCATGCCTTTGGCAACATGCCCAAAAAATGCTTTCTTGCTTTTCGACCTCTTATTGCTGCGAATCTACACTCTCCTACCTAACCCAAATCAAGACACCCTTAAGGTCACAAATGACTGATACCCGTCTAGAGGATCAACTGAAACTGTGGACCTTCATGCTGCAACCAAATATTCATGCTTTCCAACAAAAAGCAGACACAACAAAGTCATTAAAAGGTTAGTTAAGAGGGGCAAGGGCAACACACGTAACCTAAACATCTGTACCCCCATATTATGTTGAAATTTAAAAAAAAAAAGGTTAACCTTAAAATTAACATTAACAAATATTTTCATTTTTTGAAATTATTAAGTACCCAGTAGTTAGATTTTTACAAAATAATGTACATTTTTAAGTATATCTAATTGAAGTTTCTTCAATGTGGCCTTATTCGATTATAGCTAAATTAATGTGGCCTTCCAACATGGAAAGGTTTCCCACTCCTACATTAGGATAAGAGATTTCAACACATCACTGTCAATTGTTAATGAATCAAGCATACCAACGGCAGCCAAACAAAAAAAAAATGAATTATTTCAGATTAACAAGCTTGATCCAAATTCTGTGTTGAACAACTAGAGTACATTTATAAAATTGATTATTAGGCCAAAAAAAAAAGCAAGCCTCAATAAATTTTAAGTAATAGTAGTGGCAGTAACAACAGCAGCAGCACCCTATTCTAAGCATTTACATATATTAACTCACTTATTTTTCACACAATCCTATGAAGTAGGTAACTTCAAATGAAAAAAAGTAAAGCCCAGATACAGTAACTTGTCCAAATTACACTATTAAGTTCCAGTGCAGGAATACCTGACATTTTGGCTTTAGAGTCTGTTGTTTTCACTACACTACACACGTATAAGTATCATAGAGCTCAAGACAACTGGCCAGAAGGTATTTTAGTTAAAAATTCATAATAAAAATATAAACAAAAATCTCTAAATACTTGGAAATTAACAACAACAACAACAACAACAAAAAAAAAACCCAAAAACTTTACAATAACTCTGGGGACAAAGAAGAAACTACAATACAAATTTTAAAAACTTTTCAATCTGAATGATAATAAAAATAGTACCTGAGAGATAAAAGCAAACCTTATTTAAAAATTCAAATAGTATCAAAAGATATAAAACAAAAAGTGACAGTTTCTACATTCAAACCCCAATCTTCCTGCCAGAGAGAACAACTTAAATTTGAAGAAATGAAATAACAATATACATACTAATCATATTTTATTTATTTATTTTTTTTGAGACAGAGTCTCGCTTTGTTGCCCTGGCTAGAGTGAGTGCCGTGGCGTCAGCCTAGCTTACAGCAACCTTAAACTTCTGGGCTCAAGCAATCCCATTGCCTCAGCCTCCCAAGTAGCTGGGACTACAGGCATGTGCCACCATGCCCAGCTAATTTTTTTTATTTTTTGTAAAGACAGGGTCTCGTTATGTTGCCCAGGCTGGTCTTGAACTCCTGGACTAAAGCAATCCTCCTGCCTCAGCCTCACAAGTACTATAGGCGCACACCATTCCATCAGCCTAAAATGTTCTTATGTTGTTTCTTTTATCATTTACTTCCTTTTAACTTCTGTTCTTCTTTTCTGATAGTTCAATTTCAGACACTGGATAACCTGGATTGGTGTTCCAGTTTTCTTACCATTCGTCTCCTACTGAATCTCTTTTTCTCTCTGCCATTTTCTATGAAATTTCTTCAACTTTATCTTTCAGTGTTTCCAATATAATTTTTAATTTCAGCAGCCATATTATTTAATATCTTAGAACTCTTTATTCTCTTATTTTAAAAATAGAATTCTGGGCTGGGCGCGGTGGCTCACGCCTGTAATCCTAGCTCTCTGGGAGGCCGAGGTGGGCAGATTGTTTGAGCTCAGGAGTTCGAAACCAGCCTGAGCAAGAGCGAGACCCCGTCTCTACTTAAAAATAGAAAGAAATTCACTGGGCAACTAAAAATATATAGAAAAAATTAGCTGGGCATTGTGGCACATGCCTGTGGTCCCAGCTACTCGGATGGCTGAGGCAGAAGGATCGCTTGAGCCCAGGAGTTTGAGGTTGCTGTGAGCTAGGATGACGCCATGGCACTCTAGCCCAGGCAACACAGTGAGACTCTGTCTCAAAAAAAAAGAAAAAAATTTACCCAGATAAGAGAAATGTAAATAAAAACCACACTCAGGTATACCCATTAGGATGGCTACTATCAAAAAAAACCAGAAAATGAGGTCAGGCATGGTGGCTCACACCTGTAATCCTAGCACTTTAGGAGGCAAAGACAGGAGGATTTCTTGAGGTCAGGAATTCAAGATCATCCTTAGCAAGAGCGAGACTCTATCTCTACAAAAATAGAAAACTTAGCTGGGCATAGTGGCACACACATGTAGTCCCAGCTACATAGAAGGCTGAGTAAGGCAGGAGGATCATGTGGGCTAGGTGTTTGAGATTGCTGTGAGCTATGATGATGATGCCACTGCACTCTACCCCAGGCAATAGAGTGAAACCTCGCCTCAACAACAACAAAAACCCAGAAAAACCCAGAAAATAACAAAAACCCAGAAAATAACAAGTGTTGGCAATGATGGGGAAAAACTGGAAACCTTGTACATTGTTGGTGGAATGTAAAATGTTGTAGCCATTATGGAAAACATATGGAAGTTCCTCAAAAAATTAAAAATAGAATTGCCAATCTCACTTCTGGGTATATGCAAAAGAATTCAGAGCTGGATCTCGTAGAGATATTTGCACACCCATATTCATTGCAGCATTATTCACAACAGCCAAGAGGTAGAAGCAACCCAGATGTCCCTTGATGGATGAATGGATAAAGAAAATGTGGTGTACATGCAATAGAATATTATGCAGTCTTAAAATCCTGTCACATCCTGAGACATGGATGAGTCTCAAGGATGTTATGCTTAATAAAATAAGCCAGCCACGAAAGGACAAATACTATATGATTCCACTCATGAAGTATCTAAAATAGTCAAAATCATAGAAATGGAAAGTAGAGGTGGTTGCCAAGTGCTGGGGGGAGATATGAGGGGGAATTAGTGTTGAATGGGTATAGTTTCAGCTTGGCAAAATGAAAAGTTCTAGAGATCTGTTGCACAACAATATGAATATAGTTAACACTACTGAACTGTATACTTAAGTAAGACAGTGAATTTAATATTGCATTTTTTACCTGGGTAATAAAATTACCCAGGTAATTCTGATGATAGCCAGGTTTTAGAAACTGGCAATAGCAGGTTAAAGATATGGGGAGAGGTAGGGCATAGAGCAATTTCTTTACCTTCCTGACTGTTATTTCCATCTTTTATAGATCGACAAACTGAAACAGCAATTGACTGAAACAAAGGAAAAAGCCCAAGAGGAGAAGGAAAAATTGGTGAGTTATCTCTGTACTGTAATACTTCACTTAATAAATGGTCAGGTTTCTGGCAGCCTCAGGTATTTAAGATCCAATGAGAGTAAATGAATAAGTTCTCTGAGCAGCTCAACGACCTTAAAGCCCACACAGCTGATTGTACAGAAGCTCAAAAATAACATGAAAATATGTTACTGGCTGGGCATGGTGGCTCACACCTGTAATCCTAGCACTCTGGGAGGCCAAGGTGGGAAGATTGCTTGAGCTCAGGAGTTTGAGACCAGCCTGAGCAAGAGTGAGACCCTGTCTCTACTAAAAATAGAAAAAGTAGCTGGGTGTCATGGCACACACCTGTAGTCCCAGCTAGTTGGGAGGCTGAGGCAGGAGAATCCCTTGAGCCCAGAAGTTTGAGGTTACCATGAGCTGGGATGATGCCATTGCACTCTACCCAGGGCAACAGAGTGAAACTCTCTCGAAAAACAAAAAGGAAATCGAACTTCACTCCCTCCCCCTTCATATTTAAAAAATATATATGTTATTGTAGAAAACTATATGGCATTAATGGTACTTACTAATCCTGAGGTTGTTATCATTTCTAGGGCTTTTCAGTGGACAGAGCTAGGAAATAAATGTTTTTAAAAGAGTAAACTAGACATGAGTCCATTCTAATACTTTCAGTTCAGATGCAGGAATACAGCATTTTTACCTAACCTAATCTGTAGCTCCTTTCTCCCTTGTCAAAAATCTTGGTTCTTAATGATAACAATTATCTAGTTGCTTAAACCTTAATATATCAACAATCTCAGAATACTTATACTACCACTAACAAATATAGTAATAAATTACTATAAATAGTTTAAGATTTGGGGGAGCATTTTTCTTCCTTAGGATATATACCAGTAAGGATCTATGGTCAAATTGCAAGGTTTAAAAACCACTTGATGCAAAAGACAACTCCTCCAAGCAAAATAAAAGGAAAAGAAAAGAAGAACCATTTGAAATTCCCTTCTATGAGGTTATGCCACCAACTCAACAACACATTTTGCTTTTGATTTTTAGAGGTTTCTTTTTATTTTTTATTTTATTTTTTAGAGACAGGGTCTCTTGCTATGTTGCTCAGGCTAGTCTTGAACTCCTGGCCCCAAGTGATCCTTTTGCCTCAGCCTCCCAAGTAATTGGGACTATACGTGTATACCACTGCACCTAGCTTAGTTTACTTTTTAAAAAATCTAGTTTTGCATCTAAAATTATGTAATTATGATTACAAAATATATACAAGGTTCAAGTCTATAAAACAAATTACGTGCTGAGAAATCTAACTTCTATTCATGTTTTTTCCATATCATCTCCTTCTACCTGTAGAAAACCATTTTAATTATTTTATGGTTTTATCTTATTAAAAAAAGTATATGTAATAAATATAAACAAATATATATATATATATATTTGTGTCTCCTCTTTCTTGGATAAAAGGTAACATACAACATACATAGACCTGCACCTGCTTTTTTTCACTTAACAATATTTCTTGGAGATCATGCCATGGCAGTCTGTAGAGATACCATTCCTGTTTATACTTATGTGGTAGTCCATTGTGTAGATGTACCATAGTTTATTCAAATGGTCCTTGTCTTAGTTCAGGCTGCCGTGACAGATTACCACAGACTGAGGTGCTTAAACAACAAACTTTTATTTCTCACAGTTCTGGAGGCTAGAAGTCTGAGGTCAGGGTGCCAACATGATTGGGTTCTTGGTGAGGGCTCACAGATGGCTGCCTTCTTGCTGTATCTTTACATGGTGGAAAGAGAAAGCTCCGGTGTCTTTCTCTTCACCAATCCCATCATGGAGGCTCTACCCTCATAACCTCATCTAAACCTAATTCCCCCCAAAGGCCACACTTCCAAATACCATCACATTGGGAATTAAGGCTTCAACATATGAATTGGGGGAGGGGCACAAACATTTAGCACATAGCAATCCTCCCCCACCTTTTTTTTAGAGACAGTATTTTGCTTTGTCGACTTGGCTGGAGTGCAGTGGCCCAACCACAGCTCTCTGTAACCTCGAACTCCTGGTCTCAAGGAGTCCTCCTGCCTCAGCCTCCTGAGTAGTTAGGACCACAAGCTTGTGCTACCATACCTGACTAATTTTTTTATTTTTTGGTGAGATAGAGATTCACTATGTTGCTCAGGGTGGTCTTAAACTTCTGCCCTCAAGTGATCTTCCCTTGGCCTCCCAAAGTACTGGGATTACAGGCATGAGTCACTGTACCTGGCCAGCAATCCTCTTTTCATGGATAGATGGGTTGTTTCCAGTCTTTTGCTATTATAGTTAGTGCTCCAATGAGAGCCGTATGTATATACCTTTTCACTTTTTTTTTTTTTTTTGGAGACAGGGTCTTGCTTTGTAACCCTCCTAGAGTACCATGGTGTCCTCCTAGTTTACTGCAACCTCAAAGGCCTTTGCTCAAGCAATCCTGCCTCAGCCTCCCAGGTAGCTGGGACTACAGGCACATACTACCACGCCTGGCTAATTTTTCAATTTTTTGTGGAGACATGGTTTTGTTTTTGCTCAGGCTAGTCTCGAACTCCTGGCCTCAAGCTATCCTTCCACTATGGCCTCCCAGAATGCTAGGATTATGGGTGTGAGCCACCACACCCGAACCACATTTTTACATTTTGACTGCTATGTTTTTGAGATAGACTCCTAGAAGTGGTATTGCTAGGTCAGAAAAAAATATGTGATTTTTCTAGATATTGCCAAATTTCTCTCTATAGATATTGTGTCATTTTGTAATACCACTGATCATGTATGAGATTGCCTATTTTCTCACAGCTTCATTGAACTAAGTATATTGTCAAACTTGATTTTTGCCAATAAGGTGAGAAATGGTATTTCAGTGTAGTTTCAATTTGCAATTCTCTTATTATGCATTAGATTGAGCAGTTTTTCATCTTTGAAGGCCATCTACATTTCTTTTGTCATCTTTTGTTCATTTTTTTAATTGTTATTGGCCCTTTTCACCTCCTCCTCCCTCCTTTTCTCTCTCGCCTTCCTTCACTTCCCTCTCCTCCTCCTCTCTCTCCTTCTCTTCCTCCCTTCTCCTCTTTTTCCTTCTCCCTTCTCTTCCTCTTCCTTCCTTATCTTCCTCTCCCTTCTTTCCCCTACCATCATCTTCTTTATTTATTAGTCATATTTAACCTTCCTTTGTCTCTTAACTTACTAATTTTTAACTGAGGTCAAGGATATTATTTATCCTCCTCATAGATTAAAGATTTGTTTAGCCTTCTGATACCTCTTTTTAATAAATACATACATTTTCTTCCTTTCTATACAAGATTAGCTTATATAGAAGTTTTCCAGAATTTTTTTCTTATTTAAGGCAGTTGATATCTTTTTACAGAAATTAAAACTTTATGCAAAAATAAAGAGGGAGCATTTCTTCACGGAAGATATATAAATGGCTTAAGGCTTTAAATGGAACATGACTCTATGAAACTTCTGTTCTTTTTCCTAACTTATTTACATCTTTTTTGAATACAGGAACAAAAGTATGCCATGCAAATAAAGGAGCTAGAGGGCCAGTTCCATCAAAAAGCCGAAGAAATTGGCTTGATTCAGACAGAGCTGAAGACAATAAGACAATTTCAAAAGAGAAAAATCCAAGTGGAAAAAGAATTAGATGATGTAAGTTCCTTTTCTCTTTTGAAAAAAAGATTAGAATTAACTACTTGCAGAGCCTTTACATTTACTCCTGTAAGATAGCAAAAAATTCTTTTTGACATTTTAGAGATCATTTGAGAGAAAAAGGGTAAGGCATATCAGGTTAGGTAGGACTGGATGCCAAAGGTCTTGACTTTAGACTTTTCTTTTTCTAAGCATTGATTTTTTTTTTTTTTTTTTGTGAGTTTTGCAGAACTCACCAAATCTCTGCCAGTATACCCTTGCACGTTTATCAGCAGGTGACCCTTTGGACTGATGTCAGTAAGAAACAAATTACCAGTTCTTGGAAAACATCAGGGCAAAAGTAGCAAAGTCTTAAAGAAAAATATGTTTAGGCTGATGAATATTAGTTTTAGAAAAATTTAGAAGACTTAACAGAGGTAGGAGTCAGTGGGGGTGAGGAACACTAAGTACTTTTAAAAAGTTTTTCTCATCTTGCTATGCTCTTTCCATGGCTCAGAATATAGTTTTATTGCATGAACAATAATACAATAAATGGCACAGGTGAGTGCCAGGCACAGGTAGGTAAAATCAGCTTTGTGACTGTAGACGTTACTTAATCTTTCCTTTTTTTTTTTTTAAGAAATTTATCGAAAAGAAGTTGAATAAAGACAAGAAATCCCCCTTCTCCACCCCTGTCCCCTTCCCCTCACTCACTCAGCACACAGAAACATACCACCTTTTGTGGAGGTGCCACGTACACACCCTGACAGGGCTCCAATGCCGCTGACACCTTCTACAAAAAGAATGGCAAATGGGTGTTATTTCAGAGGGACCCAGGTTGGCTACCCAGAGCCTTACACCAAGAACTTTGCAGGATCTATGATCTGTTAATCATGTCTGCCACAGGTGCTGGAGATTGGCCTGGAGGCCCATATTCATGAATCATCTTGATGTTAGTCGTGTAATTTTCAAAAGTTACAAACCTAATCCTCATACAAATTTAGAAAGAACATGTGCTAGAGGCATATTTAACTCATTAACAAGAAAAACAGCAGGACCGTAAAGATGGTTCCCCACTTAACGTTTCTATACCTTGGTTTCCTCATTTGTAAAATGGGGATAAGCATGCGCCTGTAGTCCCAGCAACTTGGGAAGTTAAGGCGGGAGGATTGCTTGAGCCCAGGAGTTCAAGGTTGCAGTAAACTATGATAATGACACTACATTCCAGCCTGGGCAGCACAGCAAGACTCTGTAAAAAAAAAAGGGGGAGGGGAGGGGATAATAGGTTATCGTCTCACAGAGTTATTGTAGGATTAAATGAGTTAATATTAATATATGTAGGTCAGGCAAGGTGGCTTACACCTGTAATCCTAGCACTTTGGGAGGTCCGGGTGGGAAGATCATTTGAGGTCAGGACTTTGAGACCAGCCTGAGTAAGAGTGAGACCCCGTCTTCTCCTAAAAATAGAAAAAAAATAGCTACGCGACTAAAAATAGAAAAAATTAGCCAGATGCGGTGAAGCACGCCTATAGTCCCAGCTACTCAGGAGGCTGAGGCAGGGGGATCACTGGAGCCCAGGAATTTGAGGTTGCTATGAGCTAGGCTGACGCCACAATACTCTAGCCTCGGCAACAGAGCAAGAGACTCTGTCTCAAAAAAAATGATATGTAAAATAATATACGTAAAATGCTTAAAATAGTGCCTGTCCCATGATTAGAATAACATAAACGGTGGTGTGTAGCTCTCTGTAAAAAAAAAAAAAAAAAAAAAGGCCCCGATTTGTAGCATTTGCTGATTTCCACGGTGTAAATACTTTATTATAGCAAGGGCTATAGTCATCTGAAAGCTTAATTGGAGTTTGAGGATCCGCCTCCAAGGTGGCATATTCCCATGACTGTCAAGTTGGTGCTGGTGACGAGTGGGAGGCCTCAGCTTCTGCCTACATGGGCCCCTTCATAAACTGCTTGAGTGTCCTCATGACTTGATGGATGATTTCACCCAGGAGAAAGCCAGACAGAAGCTATGTTTTTCATGACCTAGCCTTGGAAGTCACATAGCATAACTTCTGCCATATTCTTTTAGTTAGAAGTAAGTTCTTACGTTTGGCCCACATTCTAGGGGTGGGGAATTTGGTTCTATCATTTGAAGGGAGGGATATTAAAGAACTTATGGACTTATTTTATAACCACCATATGACCACAACCCAAAGTATACACAGCTACAGGAGTAATTTTAAAATATCACAGTTCTGGCTGGGCGTGGTGGCTCACGCCTGTAATCCTAGCACTCTGTGAGGCTGAGGTGGGAGGATTGCTCAAGGTCAGGAGTTCGAGACCAGCCTGAGCAAGAGCGAGACCCTCGCCTCTACTAAAAATACAAATAAATTAGCTGGACAACTAAAAATATAGAAAAATTTAGCCAGTCATGGTGGTGCATGCCTATAGTCCCAGCTACTTGGGAGGCTGAGGAAGGAGGATCGCTTGAGCCCAGGGGTTTGAGGTTGCTGTGAGCTATGCTGACACCACAGGCACTCTAGCCCAGGCAACAGAGTGAGACTCTGGCTCAAGAAAAAAAAAAAAAAAATCACAGTTCTGATAATGCTCTGATCACACGCCTCAAGAATCGTCTTTAGTTATTTCTCCACTATAAACAGAATATTGTCCAGACGACTTAGTGTGAAAACAAAGACACTATACCTACTTAGGAACATAATTATCTCCTTTTACTATACCACCCCACAATATCTTTAATCTACCCAAACTGGGTATTTACTCATCCCTGAAGTCTTGCCTGTCTTTCTTACATTGTTCACAATGTTTTTTTAATCTGGAATATATTCCTGATAGATCTCTGTCCATTAAAATATTATCTGTCCTTCAAAAGCTCAGCTCAAATGCATGTCCTCCCTGAGACTATCCTCCAGAGTCCTGCTTAAAAGTAATAATTTCTTTTCTGTACCTTTCCATAGCATTTTGTATCTCTTTTATACCACTTAGCCCCATTCTGTCTTGACATTATATTTATTTATTACTTGTCTTATCTCTTCTACTAGATTGTAAATTCTTTGAGGCTTGAACAGTATTGTCCTTTGTATTCACTGAAATACAAGATACAAAGTAATGCTTCATAAATCTTTGTTTAATGCTGAGTGGGTCTTTTCATTGAAACATAATTGAAGGAGTGTCAGGTTTTATAGAAGGAATATAAAGTTTAGTTTTCTGTGAAAATTGTTGCAGATTAAAATCAACATAATTAACTTTTCAGGAACTCTTAAAATAGCTATCCTATATGTAGGTATATATTGAATGAATTAAGAACTATTAATAGTTGTGCATATTCTATTGGGCCATAATGTGATTTTTTTAAAAAGAACAATGTTGCCACCTAGTGGAGAAATAGATTTCAGACCTTTCAAAATGGGCTGTTGGGGAAGACTTAAAATTTGAAAGCAAAAAATACTGGTTTATGAGAAAAAATAAGGTAATTCTGTGGAATTCCAAATGTAGCAGAAGTGAGGTAGATGTGGGGGTCCCTGAATTTAAATTTGGGAGGTATACATTAGGGAAGAAAATTAATTGTACTGTGTATATAGAATTCACAGTACAATTTTAATTTTATGCAAATTTAAAAGAGATTAATTAAATTTAGATTATCAAAAAGTATTCAAGGGGCCGGTGCAGTGGCTCACGCCTGTAATCCTAGCTCTCTGGGAGGCCGAGGCGGGCAGATCGCTCAAGGTCAGGAGTTCGAGACCAGCCTGAGCAAGAGCGAGACCCCGTCTCTACTAAAAAAAATAAAAAGAAATTATCTGGACACCCAAAAATATATAGAAAAAATTAGCCGGGCATGGTGGCGCATGCCTGTAGTCCCAGCTACTCTGGAGGCTGAGACAGGAGGATCGCTTGAGCCCAGGAGTTTGAGGTTGCTGTGAGCTAGGCTAACACCACGGCACTCACTCTAGCCAGGACAACAGAGTGAGACTGTCTCAATAAAAAAAAAAAAAAAGAAATTGTATAAAAAATTCAAGGAGAAAGAAGAACATCTGAAAGAGATTATACAAAATGGAGATTTAATACATTTATAATAGATTGTAGTTAAGGAAATTTGTTTGGTATAGGGAAGAACAATATTAAACATAATAACTAACCTATATATTAAATGGTTACTATGCTAAATACTTTACATGTATTATTTGTTGTTTAATCTTTACCATACCCCTATGAGATAGGTACTATTACAGTCATCTTTTTATACATGGAGACCAAGTTAAGTGACTTGCCCAGAGTCCCAACAGCTACTGTCAAACAGCTAGAGAGAGAGGCAGCATTTGATTCTGATCCATCTGATGGAAAGCCTTTCTCTACAGCTTTTTTTTTTTTTTTTTGAGACAGAGTCTCACTCTGCCACCTGGGCTAGAGTGCAGTGGCGTCATCATAGCTCACTGTAATCTGAAACTCCCGGGCTCAAGCAGTTTCCTTGCCTCAGCCTCCCAGGTAGCTGGGACTACAGGTGTGTACCACCAAGCCTTCCTAATTTTTCTATTTTTTTTGTAGAGATGGGTCTCTTGCTCAGGCCAGTCTCTAACTCCTGGGCTCAAGCAGCCCTCCCATCTGGGCCTCCCAGAGTGCTGGTATTACAGGTATGAGTCACCACGCCTGGCCTCTACTGCCCTTTTTGTGGCATGAGTGTTAGATTGAATATGCCTGTTTCTTTTTTTTCCCCCCAGAGTATCAGATCTTTTGTTGTCCTCAAGTAAGAATATGTCTATTTCAATCTTAATGATTTCTTGCTTGTAAATATAGACTGTAGGATCATTGCTTTAAATTAGTTCAACTTTCTTTGACTGGAATAATTTTATGTCCTTTCTATTCCATACAGTTTTAGAGATCAGAAGTAGGATACATCCATGACAATCATGAGGAGATGATTTTTAGATTGATATTAGAAAGAATTTTTTTAAAAAAATGGGAACTATTAAAGGGCAGCCTAGTGAATTAATGAAATTTGAGTTAGTGATAATTCTGTTTCAGGACATCTTTCTTATAGAAGGAATTCCTGTATCAGGTGGGAGAATTATGTAGTCTAACTCCTGAGTTCTCTTCCAATTCTAAAATTTTATAATTCTGTGATTCCATGTGTTTGAATAGATGGTATTTAGAAAATATGATTATGAGAACAACTTCTCCGAATGTCTGAAATCTGTTATTCATTAAAGGCTTTTTAAAAACTCAATATAGTAGTCCTCCCTTATCCACAGGGAACATATTCCAAGACCCACATAGATGTCTGAAACTGCAGATTGTACTGAACCCTATATATACTATGCTTTTTCCTATACATGTATACCTAAGATAAAGTTTAATTTCTAAATTAGGCACAGTAAAAGATTAACAACAAAAACTAATAAAATAGAACAATTGTAACAATATACTGTAATAAAAGTATATATATGTGGTCTCTCTCTCTCTCCCTTCGCCCACCACAATATCTTAATGTTTTTGGACTGTAGTTGACCATGGGTGACTGAAACTGCAGAAACTGAAACCACAGATAAGGGGGGACTACTGTATTGATCTTGTAAATCTATAGAAGATTGAGGGAAATGTGGTACTTAGAGGCAGGAACACCAACTGTTTATTTGTGTTCAAGATTAAGAGATAATGTAGAACAGAAAATGTTTTTTTATTGAGATTTTCTGGGAATATGCCCCAATCAACCCCATTGACCATTCCTATTGACCATTTTTAACTTTTTCGTTATTTTGATTTTAGCTGAAGGAGAATTTAAGGAACACAGAGCGGAAACATCAGGAGACTCTTAGAAGACTGGAAGGCAGGTTTTTTGAAGAAAAGGTAGAGAATATTTGGGTTAATTAAGAAATGTTTAACTGAAACAACATAACTGTATTCTGAGACATATCAACCTTCCATTTGGTATCTTATTAGAAAATTAAAAGATTATTATTGAATAATAGCAGAATAAAAATCAGGGAAAACAAAACCTTCTGTTTTAGAAATCTCAATGTCTAGTCCTTTTTTTCCCCCTCCAATTCAGAGATTCTTAAAATTCTCCACAGGGATTGTCATCATATGAAGGCTTTAGTACCCATCTCCCTTGGCTTGGTCTTCCCCTGGTGGGACTACATGTACTACATTACGTAGGGGAGATGGGATTGGAGAAGTCACTCTGGTGTATGTATGAAGATGATCCCTTAGTCAAGCCGAGCTAAGGATGTTAATAAAAGGGGTTTCAAAAATGTTCCTTCGCATATCACAAACTTCCAAGTTTCTCTGTGTTTCTGAAGTTAATTCTCCAAATTGTGGGAAATACATTGGAACACTTCTCTTGTACAGAATCCTTTCAGAATCCCCATGTTTTTTCTTTAATTGATTCTTTAATTTTTCATTCTTGGGAAAGAATTGGTAGGGATGTAGGGAGTTGAGAGTGGGGCAAATAAGTACCCATGAGGTTTAGATAAGAGAAATTGCTTTAGAAAGTGTTTCTAGGTTTCTAGTTTATGTATTGAATAACCTGGAAGGAGTGGGGCAGGATCAGCACCCTAGTGCTTTCCCTCTGAGGCACTTGCTGGCACTGTCAGGAATGGAAGCCCTAAAGATTAGGCTGTTCTCAGTAGCTTCTCCCCTCTACTACACCCTAATCTTGATCCCTTTTCTACTGGGTATAGGAAATAAAGGTTAGAAGTGCTTTGTCAGTTTACAGAATACCTGAGTGACTGTGTCTTAGTGTGTTTGTGTTGCTATAAAGGAATACATGAAACTGGGTAATTTGTAAAGAAAAGAGGTTTATTTGGCTCACTGTTCTCCTGGCTGTACAAGAAGCATGGCACCAGCACCTGCATCTGGTTAGGGCCTCGAGCTACTTACACTCGTGGCAGAAGGGGAAGGGGAGCTGGCATGTGCAGATCACATGGCCAGAGAGAAAGCAAAAGAGAGGGGAAAGGTGCCAGGCTCTTTTTAACAACCAGCTTTCCAGGGAACTCTTATGGGAACTAACAGAGTGAGAACTCATTACCTGGAGGGTGGCACCAAGCCATTCCTGAGGGATCTGCTCCTATGACCCAGACACCTCCCATTACGCCCCACCTCCAACACTGGGGATCAGATTTCAACATGAGACTTGGTACGGCCAAATAAGTCAAATCCAAACCAGAGCATATTACTTATGTAAATAGGATTTTTATATCTGAAAGCAGGTAGCTGCTGGCTTTTCCCTCATGGTTACAAGACAGTTACTGCAGCTCCAAGCTTTGTCTGTGTTCAAAGCAAAAAGAAGAGCGGCTCTAGCAGTATCTCTCCCTTTTATCTAGAAATCACAAAACTTTCCCAAAGCTCCTAGCAGATTTGATCAGATCTGTGTTATAAAGGATGCTGGGAAAGTGTTTCATTTTTCCAGCCACTAGTAGAAGCTAGGAAAGAGAAAGGAGGATGGGACTGAGTGTTAGGTTGGCCAGCCACCGCAGTATCAGACTCACCATGTTAGGCATAAACTTCATGGTATCTCTCCTGTGCTGGTTTGAGCCCCAGTGCTGCTGCTTCATGGCAGTGGGCTTTCCAGTAAGCCTGTTCGTTCATCTCATACCTCAGCATGCTCCACCTGGTCATATAAAGGGTTTCCCCAGGTCATCAGTGTTTTGTTTGGTTTTGTTTTCCCATTTATTCCTTTCTGTTCCTTAAAACACAAAGTGCTGTCCTACACCATATTTTTTCTTTTCTTTTTTAGAGACAGGGTCTCGCTCTATCACCTAGGCTGGAGTACAGTGGTGTGATCATAGCTCACTGCAGTCTCAAACTCCTGGTCTTCAAGCGATCTTCCTGCTTTAGCCTTCTGAGTAGCTAGGACTACAAATACACACCACCATACGTGGCTAATTTTAAAATTTTTTGTAGAGGTGGGATTCACTGTGTCTCAAACTCCCGGCCTCAACCAATCCTCCCTGCTTGGCCTCCCAAAGTGCTGTGATTTCAGGTATGAGCCACTGTGCCTGGCCTATATCATATTTTGTACTTGCTATTGCCTCTTCCTGGAATGCTCTTCTCCAGCTCTGGCTCATTCTCATTCTTTTTTTTTTTTTTTTTTTTGAGATGGGAGTTATTGCTGTGTTGCCCACCCTGGTGTGTGGTGGCACCATCATGGCTCACTGTAGCCTCAAAACTCCTGGGCTCAAGTGATCCTCTTGCCCCAGCCTCCCAAGTAGCTGGGACTACAGGTGCACACCATCATGCCCAGCTAATTTTTTATATTTTTTGGTAGAGATAGAGTCTCACACTCCTGGGCTCAAGTGATCCTCCTGCCTTGGCCTCTCAAAGTGCTAGGATTACAGGCATGAGCCACCATGCCCAACCTCATTCTCATTCTTTAGACCTCAAATGTCATTTCCTCAGAGAGAGATTCCCTAAATTGTAATCTAAAATGACCTCCCCCAGTTACTATCTATCTCATTACCCCATTTATTTTATTTTATTTACAACACTCATCATAGTGTATTAACTCTCCTATTTGTTTACTTGTTAGGGGGCTGTGTAACATCAGATTGCCTGCATACAAATCCCTGCTCTGCCACTTACTAGCTATGTGACTTTGGGCAAGTTACTAACTTGTCTTTTTCTCAGTTTCCTCGTCCTTGCTTTTGAGGATAATAATTTCATTGGGTTGTTGTGAGAAATAAATTATGTATATAAAGCTCTTAGAACCATGCCTGGCACACAGTAAATACTCAGTACATTGTAATTATTGCTTATTGTTTAGATCCCACCCTAGGACATAGCCGCGTGACATCAGAGACCTTGTCTATTCACCACAGAATCTTCAGTATCTAAATCACCTAGTACACTATTAGTGCTCGATAGGAATTTATTGAATAAATAAATGAATGACTCTAATCACATTGCATTTAGGAGAGATTTTTTCCAGATCTGCTTTCCAATATGGAAGTGGATTTTTCCACCCCTATTTACATGTCATGTTGCTTCTTTAGTGGGGAAATTGGGAGGTGCCTTAAGGTTCCTGTGTTCACACTATCCTCTTTGCTGGCTTCTGCACCAGTGCTGGGAGTTCTTCACGTCAGGTCATATGGACAGGAGTATTTTATTTGACGTTCTGAAATAAATACTTTTTTTTTTTTATTGTTTTCCAAGCAATGAAATAAATACTTTTTGATATGTAAAATTTGTCGTTAGAAATATAACTGTATTTAAGTAGCCTATTTTCTTTTTTAGCACCGTCTAGAAGAAGAGGCTGAAAAGAAGATAATAATGCTGGCAGAGAGAGCCCACCAGGAAGCTGTTGTGTAAGAGACTGCTGCCTCCTTTCTCTTTCTGATAGCCTCTCTTACCTTGTTGCTGGTCTATTTTCTTCTTTCCTTGTCTTCTCCCTTCTCTCTCATCTTGCTTTCTTCAAATTTTCTGGCCTACTCACCATCACTGTTTCTGTCTCTTTGTGTTCCCCCCACCTTCTTTCCTTTGGCGCTTTCTGTAGAAGCACAGTGTGGTGGAAAAAACCTGGACTTGGAACTTATTTAGACTTATGGTTCTCAACATATATATTAACTGACTGTAGAAGGATTTATTAACTTTCTTGAAATTAAATTTCTTCCTCTAAATATGGGGCTAATGGCAATCTTGCATGGTTGTCATGAGATATATTAGTGGACATAACACTAAGCTGTGTTATGTTAACAAATGAACTCTCAGGTCTCAGTGGTTTATTTCTTGCTCAAATAACAATCCAGTGTGGGTCTGGTAGCTCTCCTCCAATGGTGATTCAAGAATCTGGGCTGCTTTCATCTTATACTTCTACTATCTTAGAGTTCTTCACTTTTAGTCATGTGGACAGGAAAGAGCATGGAACACTCATACCTGCTCTTAACTGCCTTGCACTAGAAGTAACATATCATTTCCATTTTCATATTGAGTGAGAACTTAGTCACTAGATCCCCACCCAACAATTTTTTTTTTTTTTAGTCTCATTCTATCACCTGGGCTAGAGTGCCATGGTGTTAGCCTAGCTCACAGCAATCTCAGACTCGTGGGCTCAAGTGATTCTCCTGCCTCAGCATCTGAGTAGCTGGGCTTACAGGCATGCGCCACCATGCCCTAGCTAATTTTTCTATTTTTAGTAGAGACGGGGTTTCGCTCTTGCTTAAGCTGGTCTCCAACTCCTGACCTCAAGTGATCCTCCCATCTTGGCCTCCCAGAGTGCTAGGATTACAGGTGTGAGCCACCTCACCCGGCCTAATTTTTTTTTTTTAAGAGACAGGGTCTCACTCTGTTGCCCAAGCTGGGGTACAATGGCCCAACCATAGCTCACTGTAACCTCAAATTCCTGGACTCAAGCAATCCTCCTGCCTCAGCCTCCTGAGTATCTGGGAATACAGAAGTGTGCCAGAGACAAGGTCTTGCTATTTCAGAGATAAGGTCTTGCTATTTTGCCCAGGCTGGTCTTGAACTCCTGAGCTCAAGTGATTCTCCCACCCCAGCCTTCCAAAGTACTAGGATTACAGGTATGAGGCACCGTGCTCCACCCCCATCTAATTATTGAGTACCTACCATAAGCTAAATAAGTGGTGGTCATTATTATTAATGTTCAAGGTGGGGGGGTAAAGCAATCATTGTTCTAGTTTGATAATATCTGAAACTTAGACATGTATTTTGGGACCTTATATCTATCTATTTCAGGCAGCTGAACAATGCTGGAAGAAATGTTTTTAAAGAGAATATTTCTCTCCAGAAAGCTCTTGCATACCACCTGAAGGAAGCTGATGATCTACAAAAAAGCTCCCAGAAGTTGCAAGAGAATCATACTGTCCTTTTACATCAAAAGGTTCCCTCTCATTTAGACTTCATTTCCTAACTTTTTTTTAAAGATTGGGTTGGTAAATACCAAGAATTGGTTATAATAATGATATATAAGGGTGATAGGACCATTTCCCTTCTGTCTGGATGACACACTTTCCTTATCTGAAAAGACTATGAATGACTTATAAGAAACATTATACTCAACTTTAAAAAGAATATATCAGAAACATAAATATGACTTTTTCTCTCTACTACCTTAGAATAATTTATTTTTCTTTGCTTATAGTTGGTCCCTGAATCACTTAAGAATAGGTTTAGCTGTGAGTAACAGACCTGACATCAATGGCGTCACCACACAGGGTTTATTCTTTCACCTAAAGGAAGTCTGAAGGTAAACAATCCAGAGCAGGAATAGTAGTGCCACAAAGTCAGCAGACACTCAGCTTCCTTAACTCTGTTCAGCAACGTGGGCCTTATGACCTCAAATTCATTTCATGGCCCAAGGTTGCTGATGGAGCTCTAACCATCACTCCATAAACAGCAGGAAGGAAAACAAGAAGGGAAAAATATGCTTCTCCCTTTATTTATTTATTTATTTATTCATTCATTCATTCATTTAATTTTGGAGACAGAGTCTCACTCTGTTATCCTGGCCACAGTGCAGTATTGTCATCACAACTCACTGCAACCTCAAACTCCTGGGCTCAAGGCATCCTCCTGCCTCAGACTCCCAAGTACCTGGGACTACAGACACACACCACCATGCCAAGCTAATTTTTTCTATTTTTTGTAGAGACAGGGTCTTGTTCTTGCTGCTCTCGCTCAGGGCTGGTCTCGAGCTCCTGAGCTCAAGCAATCCTCCCGTCTCGGCCTCCCAGAGTGCTAGAATTACAGGCGTGAACCTCTGTACCTGGCCTTGCTTCTCCCTTTAGAGGTTTTCCTGGAAGTATTACACACATTTCCACTTGCATCTTATTAACCAGAACATGGCTATGCTGAACTTCATGGGAGGCTGGGAATTTTTAGCTGGGCTTACTGCCTTTCTGAATAAAACTGGGGTTTTATTAACAAAAGAGGGGCCAGGCGCGGTGGCTCACGCCTGTAATCCTAGCTCTCTGGGAGGCCGAGGCGGGCAGATTGTTTGAGCTCAGGAGTTCAAAACCAGCCTGAGCAAGAGCGAGACCCCGTCTCTACTAAAATTGGAAAGAAATTAATTGGACAACTAAAAATATATAGAAAAAATTAGCCGGGCATGGTGGCGCATGCCTATAGTCCCAGCTACTCGGGAGGCTGAGGCAGGAGGATCGCTTGAGCCCAGGAGTTTGAGGTTGCTGTGAGCTAGGCTGATGCCACGGCACTCACTCTAGCCCGGGC
>CAUYSK010078242.1:0-24063 GCA_963575035.1 Avahi laniger | reverse complement strand
GTCTCTCTTCTAAGGACACTAATCTCACCATGACCTAATTACCTCATTTAAACCCAATCACCTCCAAAGGCCCCACCTCCAAATACCATCACATTGGACGTTAGGGCTCCAACATAGAATATAGATTTGAGGGGAGAGGTGAGGAGATAAATATTAAGTCCACAAGAATGAATTTATAAAATTTTAGAGTGAAAGTGAGGATGAGAACCCAGGCCTCTTGAAATCTTGGCCAGCCATGTTTTCAGACCTATTTCAGTTGATTCCTATTTACATTAATTACTTTTAAAATTAACTGAGAAATTTAAAAAAACAGTTCAAATAAAGCTCAGGATTAGAAAACGGCCAAATAAGGGAAATGATATAGACAATTTCCAACTATATATATATATACATGTATATATATACATACACACATACCTACAGACACACATATACATATGTGTGTATATATGTATATATACATATATAAATAGTGTGTATATATATACACACACATGTGTATATACATACACGCAATAGTATACATAGTATATATTTACTATATATCACATACACAACAGTATAAATAGATACATGTATAAAAATTTGTCCATGCCACCTAGCGTCTGTCTCATATAATTTAGCTATGTGCCTTTTTAATAATTAGCTTTGATGTACTTGAACAGAATATATCAGAGATGTTCGATGAAAAAATTTTTCTTTCTGCTAAATAAATCCATTCTGGGGGCTCTTTGATTTGTTCTTTCCTCAGACACAATCAATTGAGGGCTTGATGAAATCCTTTCTGCTTCGGACTATGATGACTTCTAACATTTTGTTTATACATTTAGCAGTAAAAGAAATCAAGAGCTGTCAAATATTATTAAAGCATAATCAATGACAGCAGGAATTCTATCATGAGGACAGCATCATTATGAAGTTAAGCAGTGAGAAAGAAAATTCCAACCATGGATCAAGCTTCTAACTCTTTATGATATGGAGACAATGATTCTCTTTCTATTTTTAAATTTATACAATGAGGATAACAAATTTGTTTGAAGGATTATGAAATAATGCTTCAATATTCATGTTATAATTATAGGATGCTTTCTCTTTAAGGGAAAACAGTATTAGCTATTAGAAAAAAATGTTATGATTTAAAAAAAAAAAACCCAAATAACCAAAAAATTCCCACTGCATCATTCTTTTTTCTCCACTTACCTTAATTCCCTTCCAAATTTTCCATATAATCTTATAAAAAATAAATTACATCACAAAGATGGCAACTATAGTTGTTCTATTTGAGACATTACTTTTTTTTTTTTTTTTTTGACACAGAGTCTCACTCTTTTGCCCTGGCTAGAGTGAGTGCTGTGGCATCATCCTAGCTCACAGCAACCTCACACTCCTGGGCTCAAGCAATCCTACTGCCTCAGCCTCCCCAGTAGTTGGGACTACAGGCATGTGCCACCATGCCCAGCTAATTCTTTCTATATATTTTTAGTTCTCCAATTAATTTCTTTCTATCTTTAGTAGAGACGGGGTCTCGCTCTTGCTCAGGCTGGTTTCAAACTCAAACAATCCGCCCGCCTCGGCCTCCTGGAGTGCTAGGATTACAGGCGGAGACATTACTTTTAATAGAAAGGTCCTACTTCTGTCAAAAAGTCCTTCAGTTACAGCCTAATCTTAATCTGCCTCAAGGAAAGCCTGCTCCCCAAGTGTGGCTCAGGGCAGCTTGGGTGTTGCGTGAGAATGGAAGGAAGGAAGACACCACTGCCCTCCTATGTGAGTCTACAGTCCAGCGCTTGTTGCTCTTGCAAGTAGAAGCTGGGAATAGTAAAAGGATGGAAGAAAGAAAATGAATATATATTGCATGTCCTGCATGTGGCCAGCAAAGCATTAGGTTTTGCGTTTATTATATCATTATACCATTCTTAGAAAATGTCCTAAATACCCTAAAAATGAGGCAACTGAGGCTTAGAGAGGTTAAAAATCCAAAATCAATTCGTTGGTAAATGTCATGGCTGGAATCCAACCTTAGGTTTCTCTACTTCTAAAAAATAATTAAGTATATAATTCAATAAATAATTTAAAATTTGTATAGAATTATATCACAATTTTTTAAAGAGAAAAAGTCATTACAGAAATATGAAATTTTACATATAGTAGGACAAAATTAAATATTATAACTCAGAAAAACTATACATGGTTTTGCATAGATATAAAAACATTAATAACATTCTTTAAAATTATTCTTAAACAACAAAACATTTTAAAAGAAAGATGGTTTTTAAATTTGTCTGGTAAACAAGCTTATAGAAGATCAATATTTTCTGACTTAACTGTATCTTCTGTTAAATTGACATTTTCCCCCCAACTCTCATAGAAAATTTAGAACAGAGTATTTCAAAGTCTAATTTGACATGTATTGTCACAATAGCAAAAATGACAGATAAAAATTAGTGGACAAGCAGAAATAGTAGCTCATGCTCGTGGTTTTTTTTGTTTTTTTTTGTTTGTTTTGTTTTTATGGTGGGTTCCCCCAAAATTATTTCAATTCTAACAAGATACAGCTGTGGTTCTCGAAGCATTCTTTGCAGATCCCTGGGGGGTCTCTGAGATTCTTTTGGTGGGGAGGTTGTGAGATCAAAATTATTTTCTTTATGCTAATGAGATGTTATTTTCCTTTTTCACTATGTTGGTATATTTAATGATGGTGCAAAAACAATACAGAGTGAAACTATTGGTATCGTGTAGCACAAGTCAAAGCAGTGCCTCCAAATTGTACCCATAATCAATGCACTCTTCACTGACATGCACTCACAGGGCAAAAACAAAGAGCAAGTATTACTTAAGAATGCTCTTAATGAAACAGTAAAAAATTATTTTCTTAAATCGTAACCCTTGAGTGTATATATTTTTAATAGTCTGTGTGACAACATAGGAAGTAAGCATAAAGCACTTTTATTGCAAAGAAAAGTGTCCGAGGAAAAGTACATGTGACTGAGTTGCAAGCTGAACCAGATGCTATTTTCATGGAAGACCATTTTTATTTGAATGAACAACTGACAGATAAACTATACTTTTCCAGAGGTGGGTATTTGGCAGACATTTTCTCAAAAATTAACAAAGTGAGCCTGCCACTCAAAGGAAAACTGACAATATTTGTTACCAACAATAAAATTCCAGCTTTGGAGAATTTTGGAAAACTTGTATTCACTATTATGAGCTTGACAGCTTCCAAATATTTAGAGACTTTTTTCAGAATGGTGGTAATGTAAATGAATGTGATTTTTTTTTGACATGGTATAATGAAATATGTCAACATTTGGAAGATCTGCATAACTAAGTGAACCAACATTTTCTAAATAAGAAAGGCATGATGTTACAAAATCATGCATAGGTAAAAGATACATTCAAAGTGCAAATTTGACCAATGGATTTGAATGTAATAGAAAATGAAAAGCTCATTCATATGGTTTCAGATTCTATATATGAAGAAATTACCACTCGTTGAGTTTTGGTGTAGTATAAAAGAAGAATGCACACAATTATCTTAAAAGACTATTAAAATACTTCTCCTTTTTCCAACTACACAACAGTGAGGCCAGATTTTCTTCCATCAATGCAACATAGTAATGAATTGAAGAAGCAGCAGATATGAAAATTCAGTTGCTGTCTATTAAGTCAAAGAGTAAACAAATATTCAAAACTGTAAAAAATAGTAGCAAAGCAGTCAGGTTAAAAAATGGAGAAAAATCTTCTCACTAAATTTCTTTTTGTTTTGGAAAATATAGCAATGTTTCATCAAAATATTCTCATTATGTTAATGTGTGAGTTTATTATTTTTTAATAAACTTATGAAAAATAATCCTAAAATTTCTAATTCAATGTCTAATATGGTAAACATCAATAGCTATAACACACATAAATAATAGCTCTTTGGGGTCCTTACTAATGTTCAAGAGTTAAAGAGATCCTGAGGCCAAAATGTTTGAGAACCACTGTACTATAGAAATAACACATGTTCAATAATTATAGTTGACACCTGAATAATGCAGGGGTTAGAGGTGCTGACCCCCTGCACAGTCAAAAATTCAAGTATAACTTTTGACTCCCCCAAAAGTTAACTACTAATAGCTGACTATTGACTGAAAGCCTTATCAATAACATAAACAGCTGATAAACATATTTTATGTTACATGTATTATATACTGTATTTGTACAGTAAAGATAGAGAAAAGAAAATACTATTAAGAAAATCATAAGGAACAGAAAATATATTTACTACTGATTAAGTGGAAATGGATCATCACAAAAGTTTTCATCCTCACTGTCTTCATATTGAGTGGGCTGAGGAGGAGGAGAGGGAAGAAGAAGCGTTGGTCTTGCTGTCTCAGAGAGGGAAGAAAGAAGAAAATCCACACCTAAGTGGACCCAGGCAGTTTGAACCTGTGTTGTTCAATGATCAGCTGCATATGATGGTATATAACTAAGATTAAATTGTGTTCGGGTGTCTGCCTTTCCATCTTTAAAGTGACTTCATCAATGTAAGGGACATAGACTTTTTGATTTAGCATTTCTTCAAGAAAACTATTCCCCTGCCATTCTCAATCTAAGTGGCCGATCCTACTCCCTGGATGCAGAGGAGGTCAACATGTGTTAGAGACATTACTAATTAGAGTACTACATCCCCTGGGAAATGGACAGGTGACCCTTTAAGCATTTGTGAGCTGAATTTCTATTACTTACATTGAAGTGAACCCTAACTAATACAATATTTGATACCTGGAAGTGGATTACCGCAAATAATAGACTTTAAAATATGATATTGGTTGGGCTAAGGTGAGGCAGAGGATTCCCCCATTGCAGGCTAGAAAAAAGGCAAAAGCTATTATTTGGTAGCAAAGCAGCCAGTGAAAAGATGTTTAATGTATAATAGAACTCAAATCACATATAGGCACACCTTGCTTAATGATGGGGATAAATTTGGAGAAATGTGCTATTGGGCAATTTTGTCATTGTGTGAACATGATAGAGTGTACTTACACAAACCTAGATGGGATACCATGCTACATATAAGGCTATATGGGATAGCCTATTGCTCCTAGGGTACAAACCTGTACAGCATGTGACCGTACTGAATACTGTAGGCAACTGTAACACATTGGTAACTTTTTGTGTATCTAAACATATCTAAATATAGAAAAGGCATAGTAAAAATACGGTACTATAAACTCATGGGACCATTGTCACATATATGGTCCACTGTTGACCAAAACATCATTATTCAGCACATGACTGTAAATATCAAGGATAGAGTTTCAGGGAATCAGGAAAAAAGTATCAGACTCTTGAAGCCTCATCTGGCAATTCTGGAAGGAGAGAGGAAAAAGGTCTAAGAGTCATCCTTTCTGCCTGTGCCTGGCACTCTGCAATGGCGAAGAGCAGATAACCTTGTGCCTCTGGGATTGCAGATGTGTAAATCTCTGCCCCATGCTAAGTTAGTAGAGCAAGAAACAAAAAGGGAAGAGATTGCGATACTGGTGAACAAGGGACCTGGAGGATCACTTCCAATACTTGCTGCTCTACATTCCCTGACTAGCAAAGAAAACAGGTACAACTGCTCTGCAGAAGCAATGCCTAGGAGCACTACCACTGAGGGGTTAGGATCTGTGAGATTTCAGCCCATTGTCTCCCAGTTTGAGGTCCAGATGGCTAGGACGAGGGGCAGAGCTTGGAGGTCAGTTGCTAAGAGGGCAAATCAGTGAGGGCTGGAGCAAGGCTGATGGGCTATGACTCCACAGAGCTCTGGCTTTATTACCATTGCAGGGGGTATCCATGAAATAAACAGACCAACACAGCCAACAGGTCTGTCAGGAGAGGCTGTGGCATTGCTAGAGAAATGCCAAGGATCACTGAACAGACCTGAGGATGCTCAACTTATAAGGCGAATTTCATCTCCCAAACCCACCACTACAGGAACTGAAATCTTCTAACTATTAGAAGGAAAGCCTCCCCCATGTCCATCTGTCAGATAGCTATGCAGGACAATGGAAAAGGGAGTCCTCCCAGAAAGTAGTGAGGGGCCACCTAGATTCTTGAACAAAGGAGTCCCTCCACGGCCAGGTCAGAAAGTCCTTGCCCTCTTTGCCCAGCAGCATGACACAACCACTATGAACCTGAGATCACTATGTAGTGGTTTCCCTTCTCTCCTTTTCCAAATGGAAGTTTTATTGCAGCAATAGTGTTTTCTCTCTACCACTGTGAATTGGCAGTGCTACATTTATCCTTTAGCCAGAGGTTGCCAAACCATGATGAGCTACATTAAGACCCAACCAAAAAAAAAAAGAGTCATAACTCAGAGATTCTGGAATTAAAGTTGAAAACAGTAACTAGATAAGCCTAAGAGGAGTCTTCCTTTAAAGTGGAGGTAGGACAGTTTTCTTTGTAGAGGTATATTTGTGTTATATTAGCAAGGGTCATTTTAGGAATTTTATAAATGGGAAAGAAGGAATATATGTATGCTGGGCAGCCAAGGGATGGAAACATAATGAGAGATGTGGTTAACTTGGTTTTGTTCAGCCCAGAATCTCCTTGGGAACCATATTTTCCCCATTCTGAGGCCAAGTGGTTTGGGTAGGGCCAATCCTACCTCCTGGCTCTAGGAATGGGCACATCATGACACTCTGGAAAATTAAGTACTGGATTTCCTAGTCACAGTAATTAAGTCCAGGGATGGTCACATGACCAACAGCAAGCCAATAAAAGCTCTCCCTGAGACTTTTGTTATACTTATTGAAAAATAAACTTTTTGATTTTTTTTTTTACTAGGAATGTCAGCTGCCAGTACCATGTAAACTCAGAATTGCTGCTAGTCATTTTTGTCACATTGTGGGGAGACCCTGCCCAATAATGGAGCCAAGACCTAAGTTAGTAAGTAAACAGATGAACAAAAGAGTCTTATTTTGAGCTCCTGGATCTGGTCCTTCCTAAAGCTAGACCAATAGTCCTATTTTTCCAAATTGAGTTAATGGATATATTTTTGTGCTTAAATGAGACTGCAATGGGCTTCTGTCACTTTTAACAAAAAATCCTAACAATCATAGCTAATTAAAGTGATTTTTATTTAATTTTAATTGTTTCAAAGAGAAATAATTGAACTGTCACCTAAATTTTTTTTCTTTTTAAAACTGATATCTTGCTGGAGGCCAATATGTATTTAAATATAGCATCTCAGCATAGGAATCATTGATTAAAAAATCTGTGGGGGAGGGGTGGCATTAAACCTGAGGTGGCATTAAAAGGTAGCTCATCCTCCTGGACAAGGTGATGAGAGCCAATATCATTTACTATTTATTATTTATATCCTACTTATTTTCAAAAAAGTTTTGTGTCTCCTTTCAGTAAAAGGCACTATGCAATAAAACCACTAAAGCAAATTAAAAATTTAAAGATTAAAATAATAAAGTGAGGGAGGAGAAAGTTGAATTGAAAATCATAGATTAAAGTCCCTCTACTAGAGTCAAGTACAAAACCTGTCTCTGAATTTCTGAAAAGGCAAAGTGAAATGGATAAAAAGTTCTGTAGTATGGTTATCTTAACTGCAGGAAAAACTTCATCAGGAGAGATTGTCTTGTTTCTAGCACTAAGGTCTAAAAATATCTTACTACCTAGCTCTTCATACACTAGCACCATGTAATAAAATGGAAAGTCTTTAGTAGAAGCTCCAAAAAAGATGCAGAAATGGTCTTTTCATGGCTCTTTTAGAAAAATTTGACCCTTAATTTAAGCTCAGAGGCCCTTGATAAATTGTAAATCTATGAAGGCGATTTGGAGGAGGGTTTTAAAATAAGGAAGCACATACACACTATTTTTAGTCATGTGGTTTGATGTTTGAGCAGATCTTGGAGAGTGTATTCTAGAAGAAAGAATGGCAAGTATGTTATGTCGCTTAAGACATCACAACAAATATCAGTTGACTCATAAAAGCTTGTAATAAAGGTTGTACAGCAAATTGCTGGAAACTAAGACTAAGATTGATCATAGAAAATCAGGTCCTTAAAGCAGATTGCTGACTAAAATGATATCTATATACACTAAAAACTCTATAGGTGAGCAAAATTTTACAGTAAAAATGAAAGTCTTACTTTCATTTCTTACAAGATGGGGAGTAATAAGTACTGTTAAAAACACATAAAAAGAGCTTTCAGGAATGAGAGAGTCTTAGAGAAGTGTTAGAGTCCTTAGAGCAAGGAAAGCGTGTTTTTTTTAATGTTTTTATTTAATCCTTTTTTTCACTCTTTAACTATAGCTTCAGTCCAGGTTCTTTTTTTTTTTTTGTAAGACAATGTCTCGATATGTCACCCTGCGTAGAGTGCAGTGGCGTCATCGTAGCTCACTGCAACTTCAAACGCCTGGGGTCAAGTGATCGTCCTGCCTCAGCCTCCCAAGTAGCTGGGACTACAGGCGTGTACCACCATGCCTGGCTAATTTTTTTATTTTTATTTTTTTTGTAGAAATTTCTATATTTTTTGTAACTGTTGCCCTGGCTGTCTCCAACTCCTGGCCTCAAATTTCCTGCTGTGTCCTCCCAAAGTGTTGGGATTACAAGCGTGAGCCATGCAGGTTCTTTAATAGAATAGATCTAAATTACTGTAACCCTGTCCCCCTTAGATTAAAAGCTTATAGGCAGTCCAGGTGCAGTGGCTCACACCTGTAATCCTAGCACTCTGGGAGGCCAAGGCAGGTGGATCGTTTGAGCTCAGGAGTTCGAGACCAGCCTGAGCAAGAGTGAGACCCTGTCTCTACCAAAAATAGAAAGAAATTGATTGGACAGCTAAAAATATATAGAAAAAATTAGCCAGGCATGGTGGCGCATGCCTGTAGTCCCAGCTACTCGGGAGGCTGAGGCAGTAGGATTGCTTGAGCCTAGGAGTTTGAGGTTGCTGTGAGCTAGGATGACGCCACGGCACTCTAGCCCGGGCAACAGAGTGAGACTCTGTCACAAAAAAAAAAAAAAAAAAAAGAGCTTATAGGCAGATTTTAGTTTTAATTTGAGGTCCATTTTGTTTATTAATAATAAGCAACACAGTTCTGTGCTAATTAATGTGTTCTCCCATTAATAATGAAGACCTTACTAATCCAGTGCCAACAACTTTATTCACATGAGTTGATAATGAAGAGAATTTTGAAAATGAAAAAGACACTAACAATGAAGAATAACTTTGAAGCTTGAAAGACAAATATTTTAATCACCAATAAAAATATCTAGAAATATACCTAAGAAAGAACAGTCAGTCTCTAACCTGTCACCTGTAGCTTGCCATTCATTTAATTAAGCCATTAATATTTAAGGGAAATACCCATTACACATATTCTTTCTGACATCATGAAAGATGGTAAGATTAAATGAGTGGTTGGGAAAGGACCTTGACGTTCAGGCAAAAAAAATCTGACTTTGATTCAACAGATGTTCACAAAGGGTAACTAAGAAAACAGAGACAGTGTCCGGGGAGAATTGTAGAGGTCTCAGCTTAATAATCTAAAGTAGGGACACATCTGGCTTGTGGGAAGGATGGCCAGGTAGGCTCAGCAGGGTCGGTTGGCTGGAGGGATCTAAGGATAAGCAGGGAAATAACTCATCCAAAGGAAGGACACAATGGGCCTGCTGGTAGGATGCTGCAATTGGGGGAACAGAGTAGGGCTTCCTGTCTAGTTCCCCTGGCTTTGCCTCAGTCTCTGGGGACTGCTCAGGAAGAACGGACTGCAATAAAAAGTGAGAAGTGAAAAGAGCAGTTTCCTTAAAGACTCTGTTGAGGGCAGTGTTTAACAGCAGGTGCAACAATGGACGCTGGAGGTGGAGTGGGGCAAAGGGCATTTTCCCACTCTGGGGTTACCCTTACAGCTGCACACTGGAACAGCCTTGAGCTGGAGCTGGACCAGACAAGGAGAGAGCAGAACACTAGGGCAGCATCAGTATCTTTGGAAAGTTTTAGCTGCTCCACAATATGAACAGTGATAGACGACACCATGGATTCCAAACTGGATCATAATGAAAACAAAACAAAGGTCCTGCCACAATGTATCCAACACATCCAAGTCCCACTCGTATGTGAACCCCTGTCCCCGAGGCCCCCCTCCCACCAAGATTCCTAAAGAAAAAAGATTCTAAGACTTCTAGAACTTCTGGGCTGGAATTGTAGGAGACAAAGTTATAATAAATGGGAGCAGAGCTTTAAAAAGAGAGTGTTGTTACAATTATTGCTTCCAGGTTGCGTGGAAGATGTATTACAGAAGAGGAGATGATACAGCGTAGAGGCCAGAGCTCTAGATAATGGTTGTGTTAAATATCAGTTGTGTGACCTTGGTCAAGTCATTCAAATGTTCTGGCTTCAGTTCCCGCATCCAAAAGTGGAATCTTTCAAATACCCCGACAAGGTCACGGCAAAGCTGAAATGTGTGAAAAAATCCTCTACTTCAATAAAGTGTGATTATTATAATTACGTGGAATATTGATGAACAGGCTATTTATAAAAGCTTCTGAGTGCACTGATTTACAGGATTTGCTGTCTTCTGGTGTGAAAATGTTTTTGTGTCTTCCTAAGCCATTTCCCAAGAAAGCCATTTTTCTCACACACACAATTGTCTCAGCAGAACCTAGAGCAGCTTGAAATGACTGATTTTAGGAGCATCCGCGTATGTCTGTGTACTCCAAGGGGACACAGCCAGGAAAATGCAGTGAAAGCTGGCACAGGAGAAATGGAGGGCAGAAAAGGGCACTAGAAAGTGGGGACCATAAAAATCTTGGCCTTATTTTAACATTTCTCAGAATGTAAGAGAGTCAGTGTGTGAGCTCATTGGTAGTGATGGTTCTACCGGGAAATCTTAACTTTATAAATTGCCTGCCAATCTCTATTTTGTGTGTCCAAGAAGAACCATTTATCACTTTTATGAAGCCACAGAAAGCCCACATTGAGGGAAAAAGACTAATTATTGAGCAGTGCATGTCCTCACACTAAATACATAATGAGAGCAATGAGCCGAAGGCTCTAAAGATGGGTAATAAATGTTTTCATAAAACAAATCTAAGATGCCCCCATCAGACAGGCAGTGCTCCCTCACCTCCACCAACTCTGTCATCCACCTAGGGGAGGAAGTTTTCCATTTTCCGGGATGACGGATTTTCGTGATATCTCATCTCCACAGAATAGCCATTCTTCAGCCAATGACAATAACCCATGTATCTATATGAGTTCCACTGTTACAAAGCATTATATATACGTGTGTGGGTGTGTGTCTATAATTACTTTATGACAGAAAGGAGATTTGGGGCGCCACTTAAATCCAGGAGAGTGACTAAACATCTTAGCTTCAGTTTGCCTGCTTTTGTCTCTAGGATCATACATTCATGGGTTTTAGAGTCATCTCCTTTGGTGTTCACCTTTACTTCTATCCATCCTTGCTACAAGAGCAGAGCTGTTTTTCTTGCTTACCTTAAGAAAACAAAGGTCACTTTTGAATGAATGCCACGTTCAGCCTTTAATTCAAAGTAAAAACAGATTCCCTTACGTCCATCTGAAGCCTACTCAGTACATTCTGTTCTGGTCAAATAAATCTTCCTTAACCAATATAGTTCTTGGGAATCACTGTCCAAAGTTTGGGCAATTTACTTAACTTTCTCTCATTATTTTCTTAATGCTCTGGCTTAGGTTCTACAAGATTATTTATTTATAAATAAATAAATAACAGTATTGGTCCTCATAATGTCCTCATAGTGTCATCACCTAGAGCTGCTCTGTGCACCAGCCACATGTGGCTCCTGAGCACTTGGGATGTGGCTAGTCCAAATTGAGATATACTATAAGTATAAAATACACAGCAGATTTTGAGGACTTAGAACCCCCAAAAGAAAGTAAATATATCATTAGTAATTTTTGTGTGTGGATTACATGTCAAAATGATAACATTTTGGATATATTGGTTGCAATAACATATGTTACTAAAATTAATTAATTTTACCTGTTCCATTTGCTTTTTTATTTTAAATAGCTGCTGGAAAATTTAAAATTACATCTGTGGCTCCCATTATGCTTCTATGGGCAGTGCTGACCTTAGTGCAACTTTGCACCCTAGGTCTCCATCAGAACCCCCCACCTCACATTCAAACCCAAATCTCCTGACCTCTTTTCTTTCCCCATAGGGATTAACATTGAACTAGCTAATACCCAATTTCTTTCAATTACCTCTACCTTAGCCAAAGAAAAGTTCCTCAGCCCACATGGGTTGAGGAATAGATGCAAGAACTCAATGCCACTCATATCCCATGCAGTGCTGGTCCTGAAGCTATTCCATTAGGAATAAAAAAAAAATTGTTTTCCTTATTCCTGAAATAACGTCTGGGGACTTAAAGCAGGCAAAACAAAGGCAGAATATTCACAGATATTTCTACTTGCCTTGGAAGCCAGAATCGACTTCCTGGAAAATTACATCCAGTGAGACAATTCTACATGGTGTGAAACAAATTTAGTCCTGATATTCAAGGGAGTACATAAAGGTTCTTCTGAGAATGTGGAGTTAATAAAAATGGATGGTGAAACCAGTTGTGTTTTTCTTGAAGGAGGTTCATAGGCAGTATCAACTCAGCCCAAGGGAGCAGTCGGGCTGGATAGTTTCCAAGTGCTTGACATCGACAGCTAAACTTATTCCCTCAATTGTGGTTTGCCATTATTTTTACACTTCTGATACTTTTACGGACAAATCAATCCACGCATAGACACATTTATAAGAAACCATTGTCAGTCCCTAATGTGTACAAACTTTACTCACAATGACCAGAATATACACTGAACTGCTTGCCCTGTGGCTGTGCCCTCCCTACCTACCAGCTTCTCCCTGCCACACTTTCTTTCATCATCCTTAAGGTCTGCTTCTGGGAGTCATTGATTAAAAAACAAACTAACAAAAACAATGGGATTAGAAGGAGGGGGAATAAAAAGGCTATAAAAAAGTAAGAACAACTTTTTGTTCAGCCTGTGTTATGCCCCGGCTTCTGAAACGGTTTCTGCGGCATTGCTGGCTTTGCTTTTATTTCACTGTGTTACACTACAAGAATTACCCCCACCACAGACTCATCTGGATTAAGAGAGAATCTTTTAAAAATGCAAATATTTCTGAGAGTGCTAAAGGGATTTTGGTAATTTATACATTAGTGTGGGTTTATTCAATAGAATTGCTTTTTAACTTTGGACTCACTGCTTGTCTTCCTCAGCAAAAAGAACAGCAGTCCAATATCACAAAGAAAGGATTAGATAGCTGCCTACATGTGGCTGCTCCTTAAATCTGCCAAGATAACATGTTAGTGACTAAAAATGCTGTGTCAAACTGCCTTTCAATTTTCCTCCAGCAAAATGATTTGAAGACTAGGAAGACTGAGGAAACTTTTACTACTGGAGGTGGGAGGTGAGGTGGTCCTGTGGTCTTCACTGTGGGGAAGGAAATTTCCTCTTGGTGACAGCTGTTCGGGAGGATGACTAAGCAGAGCAGAAGCAAGTGACCACAGCTCACTAACTCACCTGTTGCACTCATTCTGCAGGAACAGCTGTGTAATCACTAAATAACCTGAACTTCAGGACGCTGACATAGACGGCCAGAATTCACAGGCAGGTCTGCACTCTGCATATCTTGACAGAGGCTTTTCTGGATGTTTTTAAAGTCTGTGGGTCCCTGCTATTTGTTCATGGACCAAATCTGTTTCTATCACCTGGTCAGATCCTGCCCCTGAGTCAGGCCATCTCAGTGGGTCCTGTCTTCCACAGCTCACTTAAGGTCATGGCACATGTTGCCAAAGATTCTCTGCTTGACCAAACTTTAGTCAGGTTCCCGAACCCTCTCCTAGGCCCATCTGAGCACTTCCTTGTAAAATCCAATTTTAGCAAGAACTCTGCCAAGTCAGTTTAACCAGAACCCCCCATCCTTGATATCTGATCACCCTTGATACCTGATCAGCTTCGTCATCTGCCATCATCCCCGGAGTGACGTCTCATCCCCCCGGTCTGCCTTCAGCAAGAATCCTATTACATGGGTTTAACCAGAATCCCGCTTCCCACTGGTGTTTCCTCTTAGTAATTTTCATACACTGATCCCCACCCGCTCTATAAATTCCCACTTGCCCAAGCTGCATTCAGAGTTGAGCCCAATTTCTCCCCCACTGCAAAATCCCATTGCAGTGATCTATACCTATCTTGAAGTGTTTTAACAAGTGTTATTAAATAATTTTTTCTTTAACGATGCCCAACTCAAGAAAAGCCAAGGAAAACATCCTTGATGGCTAAAATGTTCTTAATCCCTGTTCCAAATTCATAACACAGAAAATAAACAGTGGGGAGAGCTTGAAACTTTGGAAAATCATTATTTCTCCAATCTTCTTGTAAGAGATGATGCATTAGTAATACTTCTCAGCCCTACATCCAGGCAACTCAACACAAAAACAGCAAGGTTCTACACAGAGTAGGCACTCAATAAATATTTGCAGACTGGCTTGTTCAACGTGTTTTTTAAGCACTGCAAGCTGTATATCCTGCTTTACTTATAAATGTGTTTTTTATCTAAATACCCTCTTACCAATGATATCCTATCATTTTTCAGCTGCCATCTGGTACATAACTTCTGGCACAGGTACGTGCTGCACAGGTCTGCAGAGTGTAGAATTTATTACGATAGATGCTGCTGCTATCCATTCAAGACATAGAGGAAACTTGAGTAATCAGTAAAGGCCATAAAACAAATGAAAGCCTTGAATTTTTCAGATATGACATGTTTAAACATACTTTTTATTAATTCAGAGGAGAAATATGTCTGCTTGGTAGCTGGGGTGATTGCATGGGAAGATACATCTAGTTTGGGGTTAAAGAATGCAGTGGCTACATGTGGCTTGTGACTGCATATTTTCAACCACATAACTGGGCTGTGTTCCTGAGACAGATGTTGTTTTACACAGACATGGCTTAGCATGTATTAGTTCTGGCAAATGCTCCCAAAATCTGCAGGCAACAAAAGGAAGGACCTAAACATCCTAGAATAATCAGGATTTAATCACAGAACACAATACAAGGTATTGTGTTTTATTCTCTAAGATATTACTTTTCTTTTCAAACAATAATGGCAGTCTCTATCTTACATATGCTGGGCCATCGTATACATACAAGACAGCCCCTTGGGAACTGTTGCCTAAGCCTGGTAGTCAGAGGAATTTTCCTCCCCCGCAGCTGCTGCTGTGAGGATTTGTTTCACATTCATTTCTCCTTGTCCCTTTGACCATACAGAAAGTCTCTGAACTTCCCCCATGCGGTGTCACACAGGAAATGACAGCAAGGAAGAAGTAACATAAAGCAGGATGCCTTCCCCCAGCATCACTGCCCAAGGTTTCTCTTCTCTCCCATTTCTGTGTCTACCTCTCCCCCAGTTAAGGCACAGGCTCATCTGCCGAATCTCCAGCCTCATGTCATCCCAATTCTTACAAGGCCCCCAGATATTCCTTAATTCTTCCTTAGCTTCTCTAATTAGATTCCAGAAAATTCACTGAACACAGGTGGCCTCCAAAAGATAGATAAACATTACTCAAGACCCATCACCTCCCTTTCTCGTCTCCCTTCAGCACTCTTTTGGGAAAAATAAAGAGTATCGATAGGAGGATATTGTATGGAGCTCTTTTGCTCATTAACTATGTCTTACAGTTTCTAGTGAAACCCTTAGAAATGTTGCAGAGGGAAGAGATGTCTTTGCTGGGACTGTTTTTCTTATTTCTTGGAAGCCAAAGAACAAAATAAAGAATAGTTGGGAGCAACGATAGTGGCAGTAGAAAGGGAACATGCTGCCCAAACTCTGGTTCTCTCAGAAAAAAAAAAGGGGGGGTGACCAGAAGTTTGACCTAGGAAAATTTCTTCCAGAAATTTCTGCTAGACAGAAAGTCTTTATTCTTGACACCTCTTCAGTTCTTGACATTCTGAAACCCATTAATTTTCTGTGGTATGAACATCTATCCATCCTCCTTTCCAGTATTAAATTTTTGCCTAAACATTAGTTCTTAAGTGTCTGAGTAGCAACTCTTGTCACTACCCCACAACAGAAAGGAGCTCCTATGAGCTGGAATACCTAGTACACACTGTGGTTTCAGACATTTCATCAGTGCCTACTATTTTTCAGTTACTATGTGAAGTACTGAAGTTACAGAGATAGGTGACAAGGTTTGGACTTCAAATTGCTTCAAGTCCAATCAAGGATAAAAATAAAGATATAAAAGGAATTAGTGTGATAAATGCTGGAAGAACAGGGCCCTTCTATAGACTGAGTCTTGAGAACCTACTCAAGTGAACCAGTGTGAAGAAGACAGAAAGAGAATTCCAGGTCAAGGAGTAAGTGATGCAAACACAAGGAGTGTGAGAAAGGCTGTAAAGATCCAAAGTAATCTGATATGGCTGGAGCACTGACTATAAGTTAGGGGAGCTAAAAGAGGAGAAACTACAGCAGTGGGCATGGCTAGATTATGAACAGCTTTATCCAACATACAAAGAAATTTGATTCCACCAAAGGCAGTGTGAAGACACTGAAGGATTTTCAATAGAACAGAGACATGATCAGGTTTAACTTCTTCAAAGAAAACTTTGTTGCATTTTGGATAATGGATAAGAGGCGTCTGATGCCCAAGCAGGGAGTCAAGTTAACAGGCTACCTTTCAGGTGAGAGGTACCTGACCCAGGGCAGGGGCATTAGGGATGCAAAAGGAACACACTAATGTGTTTTTAGAAATGTAGACAAGATGGACATGGTGATGGTTAATGTGATTTTAAGGGAGAGAAACAAAACTAGGGTGATTCCTAGGTTTCCTGTCTGAATGATGAGTTGACTGAAAGTGCCTTTCACTAAGACAGGAGAAGACAAAGTTCGAGACTTGATACTGAGCTTGGGGTGCATTGGAGGCCTGTGTTTGAGAGGCCAAGGGAGCCAGATAAAAGGGTCTGGGTTTTATCTGAGGAGGATAAGGACTGAAGATACAGGTTGCAAAGTATAGTTTAGATGGAGCTGCCCAGGCCATGCCCCACTGATCTTCTCTGCCCAGGATATACAGGATATAATGCCCCACCTCACCCCACCCTGCTGCCTCCTACTCACACATGAGTCCGTGAACTAACCATAAATCAAAAGCCGCTCACTGGCCAGGCACAGTGGCTCACACCTATAATCGCAGCACTCTGGGAGGCCATGGTGGGAGGACCACTTGAGCTCAGGAGTTTGAGATCAGCTTGAGCAAGAGTGAGACCCTGTCTTTATTAAAAATAGAAAAATTAGCTGGGCATTGTGCCGTGTGCCTGGAATCCCAGCTACTGGGGAAGCTGAGGCAGAAGGATCCCTGAGGCAGGAGGTTGAGGTTGCAGTGAGCTACAATGGCACCACTGTACCCTACCCCCAGGGTGACAGAGTGAGACTCTGTTCAAAAAAAAAAAAAAGCTGCTTATGAGTCACTGGCTGCAGAAATGAGGACAGAGAGCTAGAATAGCTTCAGATTTTCGACAGGGGCCTCTTGGGCTTTGGTTTACTTTTTTCTTTCTTTCTTTTTTTTTTTTTCAAGACCGGGTCTTTCTCTGTAGCCCAGGCTGGAGTCCAGTGGTGCCATCAAGGCTTACTGCATCTTCCAACTCCCAGTCTCAAGCAATATTCCCACCTCAGCCTCAGAGTAGCTGGAACTACAGGTGTGTGCCACCACACCTGGCTAATTTCTTTTTATTTATTTATTTATTTTTTTGTAGAGATGAGTTCTTGCTATGTTGCCCAGGCTGGTCTCAAACTCCTGGGCTCAAGTAATCCTCCCAACCTCGGCCTCCCAAAGTGCTGGGATTACAGGTGTGAGCCACTGCACCTGGCCTTGGCTTACTTTTAAATGCCCTTTTTAGTCTTGGCAACCTGGCCAATATTTACAGCTTGGACCTTGGACTTTTTTTTGTTTCTGTCAACCTGCTCTGGACCATCACCTTAGCAAGGTCACAGCCTGTGCTAGCCCATATGATGTTTGTCATCATATAGATTAGAGAAAACTCTCTCTTCTGGAGTTCACTTGTCTTAAGGACTCATAATTTTGTGAGCAGAAGACATCTTTGTGCAATTAGAAAAAGTGGCCCTGTGTAAGGCATACCATTTGTACATGGCAGCTCTGATCTGGCTTCTGGACTGAGCTATTTGGCTCTTGTGTTTGGTGAGAGTGTTTGAGCCCAGATTTTGTCTTGAACTGTTTTTCTGTCTCATTTATACTGGCAGCCACCATCTACAGCCATCCTGCTTCCTTTGTCCCTAGGGAAGTGATATCTGAGAGGAACAGACATGACTAGACAAAGTAGAAGCCCATATTCCAAACTCTGGGAATTTTCTACTGAAAGTACATAGACATCTCGATAAGTAATAAGGGCTAAACCCATTTATTCTCTATCCTCTGCATAGTACTAACCCCATGAACACTGCCTAGAGCTGGGAGAGGCCTTGCCCTCTCAGTATTGGGCAAGAACAGAGAGTCACTAGTTTGTCAGCCATTGTTACCGTCAGAAATGAGCACATGTTGCTCAGACATGTTCCACAGCATAGTGAATTCTACATATCAGGTACTTTATGGATGAAATTGGGTTTCACAGTCTAGATTGAGAAAATAAGAAAATAATAATGTCAGATGAATGAACATACATACATTAGGCTGAAGGATTTGTGTCCTGTCTTGAAAGAAATTTAGCCAATGACAAATGTTCTCCAAGATGGAGCCTCTGAGTTTGGGACATAGTCAGAGGAACTAGAAGTGAGCTGACTCTTTAGAGATTATTCCCTAGACTAGGGAAACAGCAAGAGAAGCTTTCAGAATCCATTGACAACCTGCCTAAAGATTCATAGATAGAACAGCATCAAAAGGGTTCTCTGCCAAGTGGGCCCCAGCTTGCATGTGGCCTGTTTACAAGTAACATTTTGGAAGGAATGACTGTGATACATAATGGCGATGAAAGCAGATAACCGAGAGAGGTTTTCAGAGGCTCCATAGATCCTGGCATTGACGTCTGAGGATAGATATTTCTCCTCTCCACAACCCGTGTCACTAAGAATTGACTCAGATCAGAATTTTGTGAATGGGCCAGACAATTAAATACTTTCACATTTCTTACATAATAATTTATAAAGTTATCTTGTCCTGCCCTGAATGAGCTAATTTGGAAATAAATTATCTGTCCAAGGATAATTAAGAGCTTACTGTAAAAACAAGAAAGAAGAATGAAAAAGAAATACTGTTAGAAAAGCAGCTAAGACAAGTCCCACATGCCTCTTTAATAAATTACATTCCCTTAAGAGGCAATAGACAATGAACTATAGCATCACACTAAAGATAATGGCTTTCTCCTTTTTACCTTCCATGGTTAATTAAAAAAAAAAAAATCGATATGTAATAAATACTTTCTTCTTCACCTGAGGAAAGCTACGCAAAAAGTAAGCCTTGTGTAAAAGTTTGATATTATCTACCAGTCATTTTTTTTGCAAAACAAAATGTGAATCACAGAAAATATATAATTTAGATATACTATGTTTTTCCTTTTTCTTTTTTTAATTTGAAAGCATTTTTAATGCTCTGGTTTCTCTTCAGATCAAATAAACCTTTAGCCTTTGAATTTGAAAGATTTTTTTAAAAAAATAAACTTTACCTTATAGAGAATTTTAGGTTTATAGCAAAATTGAGAGGAAAGAACAGAGATTCCTCATATACCCTCTGTCCCCACACATGCACAGTCCCCCACAATCAACCTGCCCTGACTGAGTGGCACATTTATTACAATTGATGAACCTACATGGACACAACACTATCACCTAGAGTGCGTAATTTACATTAGGTTTCACTCTTGGTGTTGCACATTTTATAGATTTTGACAAGTGTATAGTGACATGTTACCACCATTATAGTATCATGCAGAGGAGTTTCACTGCCTTAAAAATCCTCTATGTTCCATCTACTCATCCTTCTCTCCAACTAAACCCGTGTTGGGGCTCATGAAACAATACCCCAAAATGAAGGCCTTAGAAGCAGCCTAAGAAGCAAAAGTTTTTCTCTGACCTTCTGCTGCCCTCCTGGTCTCTCAGTCTGTTCTTCCCTGAGGCTAGCCATTGAAAAATCCTTCTCCGCCAAGGCAGGCCACAGAAACCAGAACCCCTTTTCTCAAAACCTAGCTGTAAAATCTAAAAATATTCTGTATAAAAACTGGCCATAAAGAAATTATCTGACCTACCTTGTTTGACCGTAGGTAATAAGACCCCCCTTCCAAAGAGGGTCCTGCCCCACACCCAGAAGGAAGGATGCTGTTCCCAGAGGCCAAGAAGAATCTAGACAGACAGGCCTTGCTGGGTTTCCCCACTAAGTCTGTTAGCATTAGATCATATGCTTTTTGTCCAATCACATTTCTACATGGCTGTCCCTACTTTATTAAATCTAAGCATAAAAATGAACAATTTCCTATGTATTTTTGGGTCTTCATTTTGAAGATTCCTGTGTATATATGTTAAATAAATTTGTATGTCTTTTCCCCAATTAATCTGCCTTTTGTAAGCTGATTTTTCAGCAATCCATCAGGAGCCAAGTAAGTACCTTGGCCCCTACACCTGGCAACCACTGATTTTTTTACTGTCTTCTTAATTTTGCCATTTCCAGAATGTCATATAGTTGGAGTCATATAGTACGTAGCTTTTTCAGATTGCCTTCTTTCATTTAGTAACATGCATTATCTTTTTCAAAAGGTTTTACAAAAGTTCCCCAAAGCCTTGGGATGGTGCAGTGACAGAGAGTTTGGAGACCCAAACACAGGTACTGGTTTTGCTCCATTAGGCGAATCACTTACCTTTACTAGGCCTTCGTTTTCTCATTTGTAAACTGGGGATAACAGAGCCAGGAGCGTGGCCCACGCCTATAATCCTAGCAGTCTGGGAGGCCAAGGTGGGAGGATTGCTTGAGGCCACGAGTTTGAGACCAGCCTGAACACGAGTGAGACCCCATCTATACTAAAAATAGAAAAATTAGCCAAGTGTTATGGTGCAAGCTTATAGTCCCAGCTACTCTAGAGGCTGAGGCAGGAGGATCACTTGAACCCAGGAGTTTGAGATTGCTGTGAACTATGATGATGTCACTGCACTCTACCCGGGTGACAGAGTAAGACTCTGTCTCAAAAAAAAAAAAAATTGAGGGTAACATTAATACCTATCCCACGTTGTTGTGAAGATCAGGTTTCTCATACGATTGCTGCAGGAATTAAATAGACGATGTGTATGAAAGAGTTTAGCGCTGTGCCTGAAGCATATTATATACTTGGTAATGGTAGTTAGCAATGTTATTTTTTATTATAATGTGTGCCAAATATTTTCTATCTGACCATCTGAAACTACTCTCTCCTCTTTTTCACCTTGTTCTGTGGAGCACAATTTCTAAAGAATGCATCAATTGAGCAACCTTTTCTGATTTCTAGGTGGCTTCAGTAGGTCCCAGAATATTAGAAGATGGGAAGAGGAAGAGATGGGGTGTTTATTGCCTTAGCCTCTTCTCTCTCAGGCTGTAGTTCGATTGTAGCTGCATTTCTCTGTGAAGGCCAAAGATCTTGCTGGACAACCAGCCATCTCAGAGTTGTTGGTTTCCCTTAACCCTGACCATATCTTTGTAAATAATCTCTTAAATTATCCCTTTTCAGGTAATTCTAAAAGATTCTTCTGTTCTCTGTCAGGAGGACACATAATGTTGCCTTTTATATTTACTCATAAAATTATTATTACTTTTTTATATCATAAAGCAGACAGGGCATCATAAAATCAAGAACTATAAGCAACTATATAAAATCTTATAAATTATTATTTAACATCCTTCTATTTCCAATATTAGCCAGGAATTAGAAAGATCTACTTTCAGATTCTATTTTGAAAAGTGAAAAAAAATCAAAAGATTCAAAAACAAGTTATAAATATGATTAAAAGTTGTAAAATATCTCTAGGAAAGGCTCTTCAAGTTTTCTTTGTTAAATATGCCAAAAAGGCAAGAACAATAACAAAAAATACTGAGTGTTTTTTTTAAGCATGGTAGAACAAAGGCAATTATTAATATTCAAAGTGTATTTAATGTTAGTAGCTGATGTTTTGTAGATGTGTTCCCCACTCCTATACCTCTTTTCTGGATCTCTGGACAGCGGGAAACAGAGGATGATTTTATCAAAATGATTCAAGGATATTTGCAACCACAGCATAAATTTTTACTAATAGTAGAATAATTAATTGAAGTGCATACAACCCTCAGCTGTGGTTCTAGCCATCACAATGGATTAATCATTTTGCATTAACAGCAAAAGCATTTTTCCCAATTTTATAAAAATGAACAGATATCTATGTTTTCTTTATAGACTTCCTCATGTTGTAATGAAAAACCAGTCCATCTTTATGTTAAGTTTAAAAAAACAAACAAGAAAAATAGAAAATGTGTGAATGTGGTGAAGTCTTTAGCTTGGCGAATAGCACTGTATTCATGAGGCATGATGCTCACGCCACGGTAGTCCATAATAAAGCCACTCACTTTAGATTTTGGTCGAGCTCCAGTTGACATTTGGTTTAGCACACCATCAAGATTCTGGTGGTTTCCAGTTTTATTTCTACAAATTCCTTTCTTCTGATGATTTTTTTAAAAGATTACTCTGCAGGCTTATAGAACCCTGTAAAAAGATTTTTTGAACATTAAATACTGTTATATCAATATAGAATACATTTTAAAACCTCAATGGTTTTGAAAATTAATATAAAAAGTAAGAATATTCTTAAATATGAATAATTTTTCCAAAGGCATTTTTGCTTAGTGAGATCAGCTGTAGTAAAGGCTGAAAACTTGTTGTCAATATAAGTTTAAAAGTAAAAGTAATTTTAAACTATCAAGGTAAAATATAGTACTATGTTGGCATAGAATTAGCATTTGGAAATGCATACAATCCACAGCCACGGTTCTACCTACCACAATGTACTAACCATTTTGCATTAACAGCAAAAGCATTTTTTCCCAATTTTGTAAAAATGAACAGATATACATGTTTTCTTTACAGACTCTCTCATGTTGTGATGAAAACCAGTCCATCTTAATGTTAAGTTTAAAAAAAATTTACATATTATAAAACTTTTTAAAAATCAAAACCAAAGGTGGTGTATCTATTTATCATTATTAGCATTTATGTTTTAATTACAAAAATTATTTATATTTATGGTGTACAATATAATGTTTTAAATATGTGTACATTATGAAATGGTTAAATCAAGCTAATTAACATATGTATTATCACACATACTTATCATTTTTTTTGTGGTGAGAACACAAAATCTATTCTCTCAGCAATTTTCAAGTATACAGCATAATATTATTAATTATAGTCACCATGTTGTACACAATAGATCTTTTGAATTTATACCTCCCGTATAACTAAAATTTTGTATCCTTTGACCACCAAAATTGTTTTAAAAACTGAAATAATAAAATGTGGTTCCTGTGGAGCCATGTTATTCTTTTAAGCTGCATGATCTCGGTCCATATGTTGTAACAGTGAGGAAATTTTTTTTTTTATGCTTTCATTCTTTATTCTTTTATTTTTTATTTCAGCATATTACAGGGGTACAAATGTTCAGGTTATATATATTGCCTTTGCCCCACCCAAGTCAGAGCAAGCATGTCCATCCCCCAGATGGTGCACAACACTCCCATTAGGTGTGAATAAACCCATCCCTTCTTCCTCCCTCTTACCTGCTCGACACCCGATGAATGTTACTACCATATGTGCACATAAGTGTTGATCAGTTAATACCAATTTTATGGTGAATATATGTGGTGCTTGTTTTCCATTCTTGGGATACTTCACTTAGTAGAATGGGGTCCAGCTCTATCTAGGATAATACAAGAGGTGCTATATCACCATTGTTTTTTGTGGCTGAGTAGAACTCCATGGTATACATATACCACATTTTATTAATCCACTCATGTATTGATGGGCACTTGGGTTGTTT
>CAUYSK010078241.1:0-11777 GCA_963575035.1 Avahi laniger | reverse complement strand
GCCAACATTTGTTGTTTTGTGATTTTTGATAGAGGCCAATCTCACTGGGGTTAGGTGATACCTCATTGTGGTTTTGATTTGCATTTCTCTAATAATTAGAGATGTTGAGCATTTTTTTATCTGTTTGCTGGCCATTATTCTGTCTTCTTTTGAAAAGTTTCTGTTCATTTCCCTTGCCCATTTGTTGATGGGGTTGTTTGATTTTTTCTTGTTGATTTTTTCTGAGTTCTAGATGGATTTTGGTTATCAGCCCTTTATCAGATGTGTAGAGAGCAAATATTTTTTCCCATTCTGTGGGCTGTCTATTCACTCTAACGATAGTTTCCTTGGCAGTGCAGAAGCTTTTTAATTTGATTAGATTCCACTTATTTATTGTTGTCATTGCATGATGGTGACGTAGATCAGAGAGTAACGTTAACCAGGCACTAGTTAGGAAGTCTCAGCGTTCCTGGAAGAAACGCTCGTCCTTGTGGGCATGTTTTCGTGCTCAGCCCTGCGGTGACTGATGCATGGGCTGCCAGCCCCCATCACTTTGAACCTCCAGAGAAGTTTTACAGAAAATATAAATGAACGAACACAGTTTTGCATGCAACACAAAGAGTCTAGTCACATAAATATGAAATAAAAATGAGATTAGAAAGGTTTATATAAATACATACCTCAAAGTAGGAAAATAGTTTCACCTCTGGGTGAATTTCGAATAAAGGTCTCGAGCTTCATGGTTCATCAGGGCTTTGTCCTGCAAGACAACCTTGAAAAGACCCTCACCATATAGTTCAGAGCAGAGAAGAGAGAATGTTGAAAAGTCCCCATTTAAATCCCGCCTCCATCACTTAGAAGCTGTGTGATGTCAGAGAAGTCGCTTCACTTCTCTGAACCTCTGTTCATCTGTAAAATGGGGATGATAACAGTATCGCCCTAATGAGATCGTTGTGAAGGTTAAAGAGCGAATGCATATGGAACTCATGACATGATACTGGACACGTGGTGAGTGTTCAGTAACTATCTGCCGTCACTATTTTTGCTCACTTCTTACCTACCTCATCTTTTCTTGGGAACTTAGGAAGTGAACACGTCCAGACATTTCCACCAACTGCAGTAGCCCAAGATAAGCAAACACACAGCACTAACTTCAGCAAAGTGTGGCACAGACTTTTGCATCTAAACTGGGGTGGGGGGGAGCCCCATTTCATGCAAACAGAGCGAATTCACTTTACGTTGACCAGCGCTTCCCGATTTCTCTTTCAGTTAATCAAGACAGTTTCGAACACGCTTTAGAAGGTGAGTTCCAGAATGACGAACATCCAATAAATCAGTCTCATAGCAGAACACGAGGACAGGTCCCTGAATATCTCTATCCAGGTGCCTCCAAATAATAAACAGCAAATGTTGCCTTGACACCGTCAAAGATCATTGCAAAAGAAATGATATCGTAAGGGGAAAAAAATAATGGAATTTGCAAGTTAGGGTCCTAAACATAAGCCGAAGGGGTTTTGACACCAGTTCTGTACATGACGATGACAGCGAGGTGGAGAAAGCTGAGAGTCCGTAGGAAAGAGAGAAACTGAGAAAGACGCAACGCTATCGTGAAACTTTTTGTGATGCTGACTCAGAGACATCTCGCCTCCCGTGCCGAGCGTGCTCCTGGTTTCCGGAGGGACAAGTTTTCCCTGAGAGTCTTCCATGGTCCGTTTTCCACTGAGGCTTTTTTCTTCCCCAAAATACCAGTCCCTTCTCCCCTCTCCTCTTTGCCTCTCTTCTCCTTTTATTAGGAATTCCCAAGTGAGGTTTATTCACGAGAACCAGATCTTTAAAACTCTCCAGGATTTTATTTTTGTTTCTGTTTTCATTCTGCAGTTCATTCCCAGAACGCTCTCTGTTCTGTGTCACCTCTATTAAATCTGGTATAAAACCATTCACCCGGGCTGAGATATCATAAAAAATACATATGCTGTAATATATCATTTCATTTTTTTTTTTAACGTTTCAACCAATGAAGCAGCTTTGGTGATTATTTCTGGAACCATCTCTAGCTGTCTGACAATAATGAGTTCACTCAGAAGCAGGGGCTGTGTGAATTACATTTCATTAGCAGCTGTTCCTGGTAACAATGTTTCAATCCGAGCAGGTAGAGCCAGGGCTCTAATGCAAGTGGCGGGAGGAGCATGTATCAGTCACTCCACTTGGGAAATAGAGGGCATTTCGTGTGGCTCTCCACTCAGAGCATCCTTTCTCTGCCTTTTGCCAACCAGCGAACCATGGGAGTGTCTCAAAGGGCTGGGCTTGCTCAGAGATTATGAGCGCCATCGTAACGTTTTGCGCTCAGGCATTTATCCTGGGCATTAGGATTGATTTTTCAGACCCCATAAAGCGGCAGTTAATGGATTATAGATTGGTGTACGGCTGAACTCTATTAGAAGTGACCGTGGAGAATGGCAGAGGAAACCCGGAGGCCAAGTTTCTAGAAGAGATATGGGGTTCTCCCTTCAAGCTGTGCTGGGGAAAATGCCCCCAGCCCCTGCAACAGCTGCCGCAGTTCTTGCAGGTGCCACAAACATCAGGAGGTAGCAGGAGCCCGAGAGAGGGCAGCCCAAGATGTGCACGGGTGGCCTCTGAGAGTCCAAACTGGGTCTTCACCGTTGGGTGTCACTGGGCCGTCCCAGCTGCCGTCCTGGCTCCTCAGAGACGGCCCCTGGGGAGTCTGGCTCAGTAGTTCTGGGAGGAGCCCCCCAGTCTGGCTGCGATGAGCTCCCCGGCCCCGGGTGAGCAGCCAGGCTTGGGAACCCCTGCTTGGAAACCCGGTGGCTGGGCCCCCAGCACCACCCAACTCTTGGACATACGGGCAGCCTGTGCCTGCCCATCACTCCTGAATCCCGGGTTCAGACCCTTCCTATTTCTCCTCTCCCCTCCATGAAATGTCAAGGAAGTCTGCCTTCCCAGCTAGTGCATTTGGGAATTTCTCCAAGTCTTCCTTTGCATTGGATTTTAACCAGATTTCAACTGTAGCCCCTCGAAAACGGGCACGCTATGACCAGGGTTCCAACGGTATAATTCTCAGCTGTCCCCACGGCCGTCCCGCCCAAGCATGAGTCTGGGCTCCATCACAAAGAACCGGCACTCTTTCCTCCTCCAGAGAAGGTTCTCTGAGGTCTAAGGCTCTGTGGTGGCGGCTCTTTGAGTGGGTGCAGAACTGGGAAGGCGGGAGCTCACCTGGGAGCCAGGTCCCCGGGTGAGTCAGGCGTGGGAAGAATGAGGACCTCACTGGCCCCTGTGTTCAGTAGCAGAGGCGGCAGCGGAGTCGTCGCTGGAGGGGGGAAACATGGCCCTGGCTATCTTCATCCCGGTCCTCACCGTCTCCTTACTGCTGGGAGGAGCCTACATTTACATCACAAGGTAGGGAGCCACCAGCACCCCGGGGGGCCAGGGCAGCTCACCTGAGACTGAGGGTCTCCACCTGCGGCATTGGTGTGATTGCAGAGGTGGTGTGATTCAGCTCGACTGGGTGGGATAAATATTTGCATGGGCGCCTAGCAAGCCTCCGTGGTGGGAGCGCTGAGTACACGGCAGCAAATGAGACTCAAAGAGCTTATGGTTTAGGGGGACACAGACGTTACACGTCACCACGCACACTGACTCGTTCACGTACTCACTCATTCTTTCATGCAACAAATACGTATGGACAACCTAATGTGTACCAGACATTGCCCCAGGGATTTAAGATCATAGAACTTGCATTTGATAAAGAAGGAAGATAGGAAACTAAGGCTAGGATACTCACTAATCATCCGAATTCACAATTATTGAGCACCTCCTATGTGCCAGGCAGTTTTCTGGGCTCTAGAAACATCATTTGAGAACCAAGTAGAAGGAAATCTTTGCCCTCCCAGGGCTCAGATTCTAATGAGGGGAAGATAGACAATATGCAAAGTATAAAGAAAAGCATCTAGTGTATTAGAAGGTTATAAATGCAGCAAGGAAGAGAAAGATGGGAAAAGGGCTCAGGGATAGAAGCGGTGGCTGCATTTTAAATGCGGTAAGTAGAGGAGGCCCCACTGGGAAGTGACATTTGAGCAAGGACTTGAAAGGGATCCTGAGTCACCCATGCAGATATGTGGGAGAGGAATGTTTCAGGCAGAGAAATAGCATGTGCAAAGGTCCTGAGGTAGGCATGTGCCTAACATAAGTTGCTCCTGCCCCTGAGGAGCTCATAGTTTAGTGGGGCGAGAGGAGAGTAAGTACAGAAATAAATTAGAACACACCGAGATAAACACAGTGGAGGAAAGAGACAGGGTGTAGTGAGTAACAGAGAAACCACCTTGAAATAGGTGGTCACAGAAGGCTGCTCTAAGGCGACAGGCATATAGAAGGTGCTCAATAAATGCTCATTATTGTTGCTGTTGCCCTTTGCATTAAAGAGGGACTCAAATCACCTTACGGGTGAAAGCAAATTAAGTTCCACGCCCTCCCCAGTAAGGGGAGGTTCCAAGGCTCTAGTTGTCACCGGCTGGGTTACGAGCTGAGAGCTGTTACGATTTCTGTTTTCACCTCACCGAGAGTCTCGCCTGCAGGAGGCTGCTGGCACACATCCTCCTCGGTGTCACTCAAGGAGGCGCCGCTGCTCCGGAAGTGGCGGCACTCCGCACATTCAGTGTCGCGATGCGTCACAAAGTAACTTCTCTCTCCCTGCGTCTCTCCCCAGATGTCGCTACCACTCCAGCCTCCGCCTGCCGCTGATGTACTCACACCCCTACAGCCAGATCACTGTCGAAACCGAGTTTGACAACCCCACCTACGAGACAGGGGTGAGTTCCTTCCGCTTTGCTCTGAATTCACCGGCAACGAAATGGGAGGTTTCTTTCCTTTTGCTCCCAAGAGGCGTAGCCGCTGGTCCTGTCTCAAGCCCGCTGAGAGCCCTGGGGGGATAACTCTGGGAGGACCCAGCTGTCTTTGCAAGTGACGGAGGCGGATGACAAGCCCGTGAGGCTCCTCCCTCTCGGCAGGACGCCCACAGAAAGAAGGGTCTGCACCCAACACCCACCGAGAGAGGGCCCAGAGGGGTCAGTGCCTCCCGACGCAGCACAGCCTCTGCCACGTTGCCATGCTTATCACACGGCAGTGTGCGACATGTCTATGCATTCGAGCGGCAGGCCCTGCGTTGGGTACTGGAGACACAGTCACGGGTCAGAGAGACACAGATCCTGCCAGCAGTGAGCTTCCAGTCTTGCAAAGGAGAAAGATATCAATAATAATAATACTACTAATAATAATAATAATATACAACGTGTGCTAGCACTTTGGATGCATATGTCCTCGAATCCTTGCAGCTCTTTGCAATAGGTTCCACGGTTATCTCTGATTGGTTAACGAGGACACTGAGTCCCAGAGAGAGGAAAAAATGATTTGGCCAAGGTTGCACACAGTCAGAATTCACAGCCTGGAGCCAGGATGCAACCCAACCCGATCCCCTAAATCATTATGCTATCTGCCTCCTTTGAACCTCAAATAATCAGACATGCCCATGAATATCTTGGTTATAATAAATCATGATTTTTTAAGAACTGTGAAAAAAACTGGACAGGGTAGTGTGAGGACGTATGTTGGGGGACACTTGGAGAGGGTTGGGGAAGACACCTTTGAGAAGTGATAGTAAAGCTGAGACGTAGGAGGTGGGCTGGAGAGGGTACCAGGCAGAAGGGAGAGCACGTGCAAAGGCCCAGAGGCACATGTGAGAAACCTAATGGCTGGACATGACTTTGAAAAACCACAACCCTTCAAATTCACTGTGTAATGATGCACAATCATCTCCCAGTGTGTGGGGGACATAAACTTGGCTTCTTCCTTGTCCCTGCTAGCTTCCCCTCACCGCCACCTGCTCTGATCTCCTGTGTTAGTTATCTATTGATGTGTAACAATATTATTGCAAATTTGGGGACCTAAAACAACACATATTTATCATCTCATAGTTTCCATAGGTCAGGAATCCAGGCACCGCTTAGCTTGGTCCTCTGCTTCAGGGCTCACAGGCTCTAATCAGGGCGTCGGCTGGGGCTGCAGTCTCATCTGAGGCTCGACCAGGGAAGGGTCCATCTTCAGGTTCACACAGTTGTTGGCGGCAGTCAGTTCTTTGCAGGTTGCTGGAATGAGGCCTCAGTTTCTAGCAGGCTGTCATGTGGAGGTATTTCCACGGGGGCCTCTATAGAGCAGCTCTCAGCATCGCAGCTTGTGTCTTCAAAGAGAGAGACTCCTTGCAAGACAAAGTCACAATCCTGGGTCACATAAACATGGAAGTGACATCCTGGCACCTTTGTATTCTATTGGTTAGAATCAAGTCACAGGTCCCACCCACCCTAAAGTGGAGGGGACCACACAAGGATGTGAACCCCGTTGGGGTGGTCCATGGGGACCACCTCAGAGTCTTCCCACCACATCCCCCCAGGGACCATAGATGGGATTGCATATCAGTGTTGGCTCAGCCAGAACTGGAGACCTCTATTAAAGCCCGTGACAGTGACCACTTCCATGGGTGAGCCTACGACTTCTTATATCTCTCTGTCCTTTGTCCCTGCGGCTCGGTAAATATTGGAGAAAGCAAACTTGTCGCTACCCACGTGTTGCCGTCCTTGTAGATGGCACTGGTGAGTGAGGGCAGATGTTAGTCTGCATTTTACGTAGCTTGCTTACAAATCTTGAAAAAAAGTCAGGCTGATGAAAGGGGGCATTTTTAGAGACTAGACGTTATTAATACTTAGTAGGGTATATCAGTGACCTAGAGCTATAATAATACTAAGTAAAAAAACAATCCCAAAACTTAGTGGCTTAAAACAATGAGCATTAACTCGCTCATCAGCCTGTGGGGCAGTGTCTGAAGCTAGTCTCAGGTGGGTGGTAGTCCTGGCATTGGCTGGTTGGTGGCCGGGTGACTCAGCCCCATTCTCTGTCTGTCCTTCCTCTCACCGCAAGGTCTAAAGGCCAGCAGGATGTGTCTGCTCACGGTGCTGGAAGAGGGGCAGGACACAAGAACAAGCGCCGGTTGTGCGCCATCTTCCTACAAACCACTGGCAAAAGCAAGGCGGGGTCAGGGTGGGAGAGCACCACGAAGTCATGGCCGAGGTCATGCACGCAGGAGGGCGTGAAGAACCAGAACCATCAGCGTATCGCTCCACTACACGAGACCTCACAAATCCGTGCTTCTCTCTCTTGCAGGAAACCAGGGAGTACGAGGTCTCCATCTAAAGAGAGCTACGCTTGAGAAGGGAACTTACGGACAGGAACGCAACTACAACCTCCTCGAGACATTCATCCAGAGACCACGTGGCATTTGATGGAAACCCCAGAGTGTCAGCTGTCTTTCCTTTACATTCTTTCTTGAAGATTCACTGTTTTTCTTCACTGTATTTATTATATTTAAAAAAGCGAAACAGGTGTGGTTTGGATGTATCGCGGCCGTAGCCAAATTCGCGTCACAGCCTCGGTCCTGAAGGCGGGTGGGAAGACTTCAACACGGCAGATGGCAGCCGCAGATCGAGTTTCTCCCGCCAGGAACGCCACGCTAAGGCTCATCGACCTGCACGCGTCTTCGGGATCCGTGCCCGTGGTGTTTTCAGCACAAAGCTAAGCCCCCAGATTAGTTGGAAAGGATTATTATTTATTATTGGCTTAGCACGGGGTTGGAATTTAGCATGGATACCGAAACCCATTTTTGGAGGTCAGCTCCAAAACAAATTCTGTTCCCTCCCTTCCACTTTTGCCGGCTTCTAGAAGGTCTTGTCCCACCCCCTCCCTCTCGTGGTCCTAAAGGCAGCAGAGGTGTTGCATAAACATTGCGTTTTACCACCAGGGCCTCACAGGAGGTCGACAAAATTTAAAAAAAAAAAACAACAAAAAAAAAACTCTTTTTTTTCTAGAAAGATGATAAATGACAAAAAGGAAAATTTTCAGAGAAAATGAGAGATGAGAGAGTTGCAATGAAGAATTGAGTCGGGGGGGGATGTCAGGTGAGGGAACTGGACTAATAAAATGTTTTTTCTTTGATGCTCCGTCAAGGATGAAAAAGGAAGTAATTTATGTTAGGAGTGTCAGAATCCATCATCTTGTTCAGCCGGCCACCGTCAAGATGTGATGATAAATCTACAGGCTTGGGAGGCACAGTCAGCCTCACTCATACAGTTGTCAGGGAGTGAGGAGGTGCCGTGTTCCGGAATCCAGGTGTGAGCTCTGTGTTTCTCCTGGGGTTCTGAGATGTCTTAGCCCTCAAAACGGAGGCGACTCAAGCGCTCTCTTTCTCTAAAAGGTGTCACCTTCAGAATATACTTGCAATCGAGTCATTCAGGGGGAAAATTCCTATGAGAAGAGATTTCTGTTCTTCAAAGCTCGGTCTGGATGTTGGATGTGGGCATGAACGGTGACCGTGGAGAGGCAGAGAATGCGGACGGGATTTAAAAATCACAGCGAGGCCGGGTGTGATGGCTCATGCCTGTAACTTCAGCACTTTGAGAGGCCGAGGTGGGAGGATGGCTTGAGGCCAAGAGTTCAAGACCAGCGTGGGCAACATAATGAGACTCCCCCACACACACACACACACAATCCCGTCTCTACAAAAAATTAAAAAATTGAAATTAAAGAAGGAAAAATCAAAGCAAAGTATCCAATGGAATTCGTATCATCTGACCTGAACACCAATAAGGACAGAAGGAGGAATTTCAGCCCAGAAAGGAATTCATAGCACCACATCTAATCAATGGGCATCCTTACATTGTATCAGGGTCCCTTTGCCCCAGCCCATGGGGACTAGTGCGTGTTTGACTCTTTGGAAAACGCTCTTCTAAATACAGGTATGAAGACAAGGCGGAGGGTGAGGGTGTATGGAAGGAATAGCGTGTGTGAGGCAGATTCACCTCTCTGGGACTGGTGGCAAGGTGGTGACGGCCGATGGCTTAGACAGGCAAACAGGCTCGGCGGCTTTTGGAGCCCTCTTTGGTGCCCTCCTCTGCTTTCTAGAATTGTTTTAGATCTGCTGGCTTTCAAATAAGAAAACTGCCATGCCATGGGGAGAATGGCTGGGAGTCCACATTTTGGTAGTTGCTTTGGAAACATCTTGAGCAAGATGGGGAAGTTGGTTTTATGCACACCCCAGCAGGAGCTCGGACCTCAGTCTTGGAGTTCTGCGGCCAGAATACTTTCCTTCTGCCAAAAAAAGGATTGTGCGTTTACACTCCTGAAGGCATGCATTTGTGGTGCATGGCAAGAAATAGGTATCGGCTGCTTCAGGACCCAAAGCCCACCCCCATTTAATGCAAAAACCAGAGAAGAAGCCTTCAGGCCATTAGTGAACAACGTCATATTTGGAGAAAGACAGCAACACAAATAATGTAACCTTTTTTTAAAAAAAGTGAGAATCCAACCTTTGCTTTCATTTCTATCTGATGCTTATTCTAACCCTAACCCTGGGTCATCTGGAATGAAGAACTCTATTAATGATATTTGATTTTTAGAACATATTATGGTTGTGTGAAAACTAAACGTTTGCCTTTTCTAAAGATTGACAGAACATAAACATTTATTCTAAATCTGCTCCCTAAAACTGGTGGGGCCATGGCCCAGGTAGTCTTATTGGCTATTGGAGAGATGGAAAAGGTATTGGGTTTTTTTGGTTGTTTTTTTTTTAAGGAGACCAATGTCTTAGTTCCGTCTTGGTAGTACGGCGCCTGTAACCATGTTTTAAAAGTTTGTTTTAGCCTAGAGATGGATCATGTGAGTTCGACGGCATACAGCGCGATTGAAAAGACAGGTCAATGTCTATTTTTCTTTTTAAAATATCTGAATGTGTATTTGTAATATGTAAAAGTAAAAAAAAATAATAATAGTGCCAAAAACTTGCAAGGCATCTCATTGCAGTTCACATATGTCTGTTTTTATATAAAGATCACTATTAAAACCCATTGGGATTAAATATTTTTGAACAGGATCCACTCTTGAGAAACTCGAGAATGAACTGAGCCTTCCTACAAGCCACTCTTTGTTTTCAAAACAGTGGGAAATACGTTTACAGCGATCGCGAGCTTCAGAGCGTGCATGCAATGGCGTGTGTTACATGCTAATTCCTAGAAGCTGCCTCTGTCAGCCTTCGCCCTGTGCTTTGAAAATGCACAAACTGGACGCTCTTCGGCTTGGAGCTCAGCTTTTAGCCTCTTTTTTTTTTTTTTTTTTTTTTGGGTAGAATTATTTAGCTAACATAAGCATTCTGATCACTACCTGATGACCATCCTTACTTGGTGTCATAGACGTGCTTTAACGACGACCTTCCAATGCTAGCTTCTTGGAGAGCCGACAGAACCTCAGGTCGATGGCTTTGAAAACCCCCGAACAGCACAGAAAGAAGCCACGGGGCTACACGATCAGCGTGGTTGTGCAAGAGGAAGCGATTTGGCCACTACGTGGGTAGGTTTAGGCTGAGGCATGAGCCTCAGACAAAACTGCCCTTTCCTTGGGGGGTAAGTCCAAAGGGCATGACCTTCCTACGTCCTTGATTGGCACTAGGTGGGTCACTTTGAGGTCTGGTATTGTTGAGTTGTTCAGAACCCTCAAAAGGTAGGCTGGTCTCCTGGGAAATTTTCATTTTCGTTTTATCGCCAAACGGAATAAAAAGCAAAACAAACTTTCTAAGCTAGAATCATGAAATTAAGTCATTTTCCACTTTGTATATATTGATGCTAATAAAAACGGATGAAAAAGAGTTGAATGTATGGGATTTTTGTTAACCAGCGCTCCAGGATGGCACCGAGTGAAATATTTCCAGTTTGGGGGGATTGGGTTGGGATAACACCCTCTGATACTTTGGATGCCAAGACGGCCCTGCCCACTCTGGAATGGTTCCAGGAACATTCGGGGAATGTCTGGAACGAGATAGGTCTCAGGGGAATGCCATCATCAGACATACCACCACCCTCCCTGTCTTGGCTCAGGATGCCATAACAGAATACCACATACGGGATGGCTTAAGGAACAGGAATTCATTTCTCAAAGTTCTGGAAGCTGAGACATCCAAGATCATGGTGCCGGCCAGTGCAGTGCCTGGTGAGCGCTCTCTTCCTGGCTTGCAGGTGGCCTTCTTGCTGCGTCTTCACATGGGATGGGGGAGAAGGGGAAGTCCACGGTCTTATCATATTAGAGCTCCACCCCTATGACTTCGTTTAACCTGAATCACCTACTAATGGCGTTATCTCCAAACAGAGTCACATTGAGAGTTAGAGCTTCAACCCATGAATTTTGGAGGCACAAAATTCAGTTTATAGCATTCTACCCCTGGCCTCCTCCCAGAATGTATGTTCTTCTCACATGCGGTATGTTCATTCTACCCTAATAGTCCCCAAAGTCTCTTTGCTCATCTTCGCATCAACTCTGAAGTCCAGAGTCTCATCTCGATATCAGCCAAATCAGGTATGAGTGAGACTCAAGGTGTGATTCATGCTAACGCAAGATTTCTCTCCATCTGCGAACCCGCGAAACCAGACAAGTTATGCACTTCCAAAATACAGGGGAGGGACAGGGATAGGGTAGACATGCTCGCTCCAAAGGGAGGTGCTGGAAGGAAGAAAGGAGTCTCAAGAAAGCATAAAGCTTTGGCCGGGCGCGGTGGCTCACGCCTGTAATCCTAGCTCTCTGGGAGGCCGAGGCAGGCAGATCGCTCAAGGTCAGGAGTTCGAGACCAGCCTGAGCAAGAGCGAGACCCCGTCTCTACTAAAAATAGAAAGAAATTATCTGGACAACTAAAAATATAT